>CAUYQU010043599.1:0-13873 GCA_963574635.1 Cheracebus regulus | reverse complement strand
TTTTGATCCCCTCTTCCTTCCTGTCTCCATTGTTAAACACAATTATTGGCATAAAAGAGGTTTTTAATACCCATTTTTAGACTGTATTCTAGCCTGGGCAATAAAACAAGAATCTCATTCTCTCTCCCTCTTTCTCTTCCTCTTTCTTTCTTTCTTTCATTCTTTTTTCTTTCTTTTGCTGTTTCTTTCTTTCTCCTTTTCTCTCTAAAAAAAAAAAAAAAAAAGAAATGTCCAATACTGACCTATAAACATTTTACCTATGGTTTCTTTAATTTTCATACATTAATCTTGAATCTGTTTTTTTTTTTTTTTTGAGATAAGGTTTCGGACTCTTTTTTCTTCTTTTCTTTCTTTCTTTTTTTTTTTTGAGATGGAGTCTTGCTCTGTCACCAGGCTGGAGTGCAGTGGCACAATCTTGGCCCACTGCAACCTCCACCTCCTGGGTTCAAGCGGTTCCTTCCGCCTCAGCCTCCTGAGTAGCTGGGAGCACAGGCACACACCACCACGCCTGGCTAATTTTTTTGTATTTTCAGTAGAGACGGGGTTTCACCGTGTTGGCCAGGATGGTCTCGATCTCTTCACCTCGAGATCCGCCCACCTCAGCCTCCCAAAGTGCTGGGATTACATGCATGAGCCGCCATGCCTGGCCAGGTTTCTCATTCTTAATCATGGATCACTGCAGCCTCCACCTTGCAGGCTCAAGCAGTCCTCACACCTCAGCCCCTTGAGTAGCTGAGACTACAGGCATGCACCACCACACCCAGCTAATTTTTGTATTGTTAATAGAGACGGCCTTTTGTCATGTTGCCCAGGCTGGTCTTCAACTCCTGACCTCAAGTGATCTGCCTGCCTTGTCCTTCCAAAGTGCTGGAATTACAGGCATGAGCCGCTGTGCGCAACCAAATCTATACTCTTGAAAAAGGAAAGTGTGTTATAACAGCTTGGTAATACATTTACAAATAATAAAATAGTTATTCCAGTGATTAGGGAGTGGTGTAGGAAACTAGTTAATATTTCGATATCAAACACAATGAGAAAATATGCAATCCTTAGGTATGAATCAAGATTCTGCTCTTTTTAAAATGTCATAGGTACTTAAGAGAAAAATGTGAAGGTTGATTGGCTCAGTTCATATATATGAGAGACTTGGTGGGCAAACTGAAACCTTCTTTACAATGTAGGACCAATTCCATTTTCTAAAAAGATTTTGACATAACTGATTAACTCAACATTAGCTTTGGGCTGAAAATATCTAAACTGTTTTAAAACATGCCAAATCAACCAATCTAAATCTTTCCTCACCATTACTAACTTAAGGAGCATATGTACACTGTTTCTTACAAGAGTAAGAGTAAACTGTACCTTTTGGTACAGATAGAGAATGTGGTGTTCTCTTTGTCATTGCATGGTGTATCTCAAGTACGGTGCAGAGTTGTATTCATACCATTTGGAATGTAGGAATGTGAATCAGCAAGCTGTCTTAAAAATCTGTAAGTCAGTATGGCAACATTGTATCATTTGAAAGTTATGAACGGAAACCCTAAATGGTTAAAATGATTTACCTTTAGGAATATCTCATTATAAGTAAATATGATGTATTTAAATTTGAACTGACACTTTTCTGGAAGTTAGGATTTAGTACATTTTATACTTTGGGATGCCTCAGTGTTGCACAATGTCCAGGATGAAGTGAATGACACTCAGATTAATCCATCCAGCCCCCTGCTGTCCCTTGAATTTTTGCTATTACATCATCCTAACCCCCAAGTCTACCAAACCTCTTCCTTCCCTGGCTCTGTATATCTCTCTGGACAGCAACTCCTTTCTTCCAGCTGCTTGGCTAAACCCTGGAGTCATCAGTGACTCTCTTTCCCTAACGTCCATGACCTCCCTATTAGCAAATTTTATTGGTGCTGCTGTCAAAATATGTCCAGAAACTAAGCCCTTCTCTTCCTGCCCTCCACTGCCAGCTAGTTCATCACATGGCCTCCTGACCGTTCTCCCTGGTTTCAGCTTTTCACCTGCAGCGCGTTCTTTCTTCACACTGCATCCAGGATCATTAGAATGTCACCAGTGCCACTCCTCTGTTCCAGATCCTTCAGTGGCTTTTCACGTCGTCTCAGTAAAGTCCAAAATCCTGTGTGGTGAACAAGAACGCACATGGTCTGGCGCCTGCTGCCACTCTCCTTCCTTTCCTGCTGCCTTCTCTTTGCCTTTTCCCGTTCTAGGCCTGTCACTGCCCTTGCCGTTCCTCAGAGACACGCAGCCTGCCTGTGCCTCAGGGCCTTCGCACTGGCCTGCTCCCATGCCTTGCTGACGCAGCCATCGTGACTGACTCCTTCGAGCTCAAATCTCTGCTCACATGTGGACTTACCAGGCAGGCCATCTTCCAGCATGAAGTAGGCTCTTCCCCATCACTGTTGTTCTCCTTGCTCTGCTTTGCTTTCCCTCTTAGCACTGTACACTCTGATGTGTTATATGCTAATTCATTTCCTAAGGATAAGCCGTCGAGCTCTATGGCAGTTGAAATGACCTAATGTGCTCTGTTTACTGTTTATAGCCTGGGTGTCCCAAATAAGCCCTGCATGCATGGTAGATGCTCAATACATTTTCATCTGATGAATGAGTGTGATATTTTAGATGTTGACTTCTCCTGAGATGTATCAGTTTTTAATTTTCCTTTCATTTATTCATTCACCTGGAAAGCCCATCATTGTGCATAATTCTGAGGCATTATTGATATATTGACAAAAATAGTGCATATATTATTAGTGTTTTGTACTTTTTAGTTTAACTGCAGAGTATGTATTTTACACCTTGTGAAACGTGGTCAGATTCTGGATTTAAGTTTTGGAGAATTTTCTGTTTTTATTTTTTGCAATTGCCGTGATCAAAAATTTAATTTTAAGCAAAGATTTGCCTTATAAAGCTAATTTATAGCCAGTTTTGATTGCTATGTAGTATATGTAATTTTTAAAGAAGTGATGGTGGTGTCTTACCTTTTTTCTGTTTTAACATTTTAAGAATACTTTCCATATTTATAAATGCCTTTCAAATATAGTGTTATTTTAATCAACATAATGAGGAATGCTCACATATACTTTAATTCATGTGTAGACACGTATTTGAAATCAGATTTGTATTAATTAAAAAATCTAGGCTATCAATAAAAAGACATTAATAGAAATAATTTTTTCTCTTTTATGTCAACTTTAAGACCCTTTCCTCTTCTCTGTTTCTTTCTTTCTTTTTTTTTTGAAACAGGGTCTCCCTCTTTTTCCCAAGCTGGAGCACAGTGGTGCCATCATGGCTCAAGCAGCTTCAAGCTCCCAGGCTCGAGCCATCCTATTCCAGAGGCTGAGGCAGAAGGATTACTTCTGCCTCAGCCTCTGGAGTAGCTGAAATTACAGCTACTTTATGTTACATTGTTTTGATATTTAGTAGAGACAAGGTCTTTCTATGTTGACCAGGCTGTTCTTGAACTCCTGAGCACAAGCGATCCTTCCGTATCAGCCTTCCAAAGTGCTAGGATTACAGGTGTGAGCCACTGGGCCTGGCCCACTTTTTTGATATGAAATTGTCACAGTAAGCCAGATTCCTGTTATTCTTCCGAAAGAAATACTCAATATACTTTAATTATTTCTGAATGCTTAGTCGTGTGACTGTCTATAAAATGTTTCGTTTTTGAAACATCTGGTGACCAATGCATTACAGATGAAGATTGCTTACAGATATAGAGTGCGTGCATTCCAGACAACGTGGTCTTTTATAGAGAAAAATAATAGAGTTGGGAAAGGAATTGATACCAAGTTGGAGGTTTCTGGGATATTTTGCATGCCAGAAGAGAATAATGTTAGTGTTTTATTAAAGAGCTCAGCACCCATCTGCAGAAGTTTGTGTGGACTGTTTTTGAATCATGAGTTTGTTCCATGTGTTTGTTTTTGATCAGATGTAGATTTCCAAGTCAAAGATGCCACATTCAGCAATTGCTTTTCATCCCATTTAGGAGAGTATTTGATGAGAATACCTTAAACCTTTGAATTTAATTAAAATGCAAAATATTCTAGCAGTGTAAATTATCCATTGTACTTTAAACCATGCAAACATGGCCTTCTTTGTCAGTTTTTAAACTATGATGAATGTTTCCAATCAGCCTGGCTGTGAAAATAAAGAATAGTTGTTTATGGTGAGATTATTAACTAGATGATTGTGGATTATCATTCTTTAGTCCCAAGCAAAACCCACTCCAATGCATATCTTTCTTCCTCTAGCATCTGAAGTATTCAGTACTTAGTCCTACAGACGTATTAATTATTTAATAAGAATGAACCACAAGTCTTGTTGTTTGTTTTTGTTTTGCTAAAAGAAAAATTGCCATTGAGACCATTTTCCTTTGTTTTCTCTGGAAAGTTCTAATTTAAAATGAATAAAATAATCTAATTCAAAATACTAGTCCTGACCCAAACTACCAACCACAGAAGACACCTGGTCCCTGTTTTGAAGAAGCTAACATTCGTTTCCTTGGGTACATGTCCTTACCACAAACAAATGAAAGCTCATTTTGTATATATTGACAAGTTAGAATTTTTTGTTATTAACAGGTTTGGCAAACATCGAAAAGATGACAAGACTGAGAAAACGGGTAAAATAAAAATACAGGAATCCTTTACGTCAGAAGAGGAGAGGATACGAATGACGCAGGAACAGGAGAGGTAGACTTCAGTTACTTGATTAAACCTCCTGAGAAAGAAGTTCTTTTTTTTTCTTTCTACTTTCTTCTTTTTTAATGTAAAGATTTTACATTTAATTACTTTTTATATTTCTTGTGTCAACCCAAATATTGATGATTGTGGGTGAAAATATTGTAAAGAAACATTTTTTTTTAAACCTTATATGTATTTGAGACATCAAAGTGGATTTTAATTGCTTTAGTTAAGATCTTTTGCATAGGAGATAGAACAGCATATTAGATGAATAAATAAACATGAATACTGAATTTAGTATTATTTTTTAAATAACACAGAAAGTACTTAAAATCCTGCCTCACTGATATATGGATATTTAGTATATTATAATAACTTTAAAGAAATGCTCTTCTGGAAATAAAACTCTTGGAATTTTTATATTACATTTTAAGTATAGTAAGAATTCAGGAGGCTGTTATTCATTATGTTGTTTTTCTTTGAAACCTGACACTTATTTCTTGATTTTCCTTCTATTTCACCATCTTCACACTTTGTGACATTTTCCACTTAAGTTTTCCATGTCTTCCGGAAAGATTGTTATCTATTGTTGAATCATTTCCATGTTGAGAACTTAAAGACCAACGAAATGAATGAAAAGAGTTACTCTAAGCAGTCACTCGAAAACCATTTTTCTAAGTGATGAGAATTTTTCTCATTATAATTCTAGGGGGTGAGAAAGCCATCTCACACTTTTGTTATTAGAGTTTACAGGCTCATGGCGAGCTTCTCTCTGTCATCACATTTCATTTTCTGAGCAGCCACAGCAAGAGGTACTATGCCTATTTTACTTTAAATAATCTGGGATTTAAGTGAGTTTCTTGGACCTTGATGAAGATTATAAAGCTAGGTACTCTCCATACCAGCATCTTTGAAATCAGGTGCAGTATTCCTACCGTAAATCTAAAGCTAGGATGCTTTCACTCTAATGCTTAATGAATGAAACAACTAAAAATAGTTTACTACAACAGTTTTATTTAAAAGAGATTAGTGTTTGGGTATTTTTTCATTCATCTTTCTAATACCTCTGAGGACTTTTTGAGTAGAATGGTTATTCTGAGTCTCTGTACCTTTTCAGGGTAGAAAATGTCTGTTGGAAAAATATGAATTTTAAATTTACGAAGAAAGTCTGCTGGTTCTTCCTCAATTTTTATTTTTATTAATGATGATGATTATTTTTTAAGACAGAGTCTCACTCTGTCGTTCAGGCTGGAATACTGTGGCGCAATCTTGGCTCACTGCACCCCCCGCCTCCTCGTTCAGGCGATTCTCCTGCCTCAGCTTTCTGAGTAGCTGGAGCAACAGACCTGTGCCACCACGCCCGGCTAATGTTTTGTATTTTTAGTAAGATGGGGTTTCACCACATTGGTCAGGCTGGTCTTGAACTCCTGACCTTGTGGTCCGCCCACCTTGGCCTCCCAAAGAGTTGGGATTACAGGTGTGAGCCACCACGCCTGGCCCTCAATTTCTATTTTTAAAAAATCATTTCACCTTGCTTTGTAGGACTCTTTCTAACCCTCATCAATTTTGGGATTTCCAAACTTATTAGTGAACTATTTTCGGGTTTGGGTCTTCCTTAGTGTACGTGATGTGGCATTGAGTGGCTCAGAAGTATAAACTTCTATCCTAGAAGAGTTTCTCCTCCTTGAAGGAGACAATACCAGGTAAATGTATGAATTCAGATTCATCCACAGGCGAATATGTAATGTACTCAGAGAGTAATCTGAGCGACAGAAACATTATACCTCCCCTATATCTTGATACCTGCCACAGGGAATAACTTCATTAATCCTATGCCATTTTTCATGTTCTAAATATTTATTCTTTGCCGTTTAAGGTGACTGCTGTGTTTCCGTGCAGAATTCTATCAACGGTTTCCAAAATTCTTTTATGATGCTTAGTCAAATATTTCTAGCCAAACAATGATTTTTACATAATGGTTTCACTTGTATTATTAATTTGCCTAAGGCACAGTTCACTTCGCAGTTTTGCTTTTAATTTCCATCTCTGTACCTCTAATGATGCAATACTTCTGGGAACTAGGTTGATTTAATGAATTTACAATGTACAGGAGGCCTAAAATACCAATCTTTCAGGGTCAAGGAACAAGTGAATGGTCCATTAAAAAAATCAATTAGGCTCATAATTTAAGAAAATTATTTTACTTTGTATTTCAATAACAACTTTTTGCAAATGTTTTATTTAAACTCATGGATTTTGTAATAGAGCAAGTGAATGCAGGAAGCGGACTCAACTACGAAGTGGAGTATGTCTGGTGCTTGTATTTTATAGGGCAAGCTTCTTTCACATGTCCTCCTTTCTGTTCTGTCTGTGGTGTTGGCAGTGTTCTTCCTGAGAGTGGAAACTGCAGCTTCCTTGAAAAAATTTTGGCTGGAGGAATCAATAAAAATAAATAAGCCACTACTTATATTCTCCTTACAACTTTTCCCTCATTGCTGGCTAGTAATGAAATATCTCCTGAGACATTATTTACCACCGTAGCTATTTGAGTTCCAAAAATTATTTTGACTGATTCCATATAAAGATAGAAAACCTGACCTCCTGCATGACTTAAGATTGTCCACACACCAAAACTTTTTTTTGCCTGTATACACCTGCGAATCCTGAATATTACTCAAGATATAAATACTGAAAAACTAAAAGGGCTGTGACTATAATTTAAAATGTTTTTTCTACAATGTGGAGATATATTTAGATGGTGACCATAAACTAGGTTGTTCTGAGCAGGGTCCAAGATTAAGTTTGACTCTGTTCTTGCTAACTTCCTTCCCTTTCCGTCACTCGCTACCAACACTGTGAGGTTAGTCTTGAGGAAATGCCATCCGTGTGGGAGAAAAGGACTAGGAGGATCACCGTATGGAGCTGTGCTCTGCTCTACTAGTCCTGCCCTGCCTGACCAGAGCCTCCCTGAGAAGCCGGAGTCTGGGCATGATGCCAGGGGAGAAGTTAATGGCTCTCTGACATGCTATTTTGACTTCCTCATTCTGAGCACTGAACCTAGGTACCCTGTCTTTTCAGAGATGCTGTTGGCTGCATTGGAGATAGACTGTGAAACTAAGCAAAAACGTGAATTCAGCGCTTCCTGCCTCTGACTTTCAGGCATGCCTAAGGACAGCGCCTCTACTGGCTCATTTCCACCACACTGAAGGTTTAGGCTCCAAACTCCAAACAGAACATGTTCCAATTAAGTGATCTGTGTAACTTCAGGTCCACTCAGCCTCCCGTACAAAGGCCAGTGATAGAGTTCTCTGTTCACCAAGCATCACAAAGAACATGCTAGTGTCTGTTGTTTTTGTTCCAGCGATACCTCCATGTATTTCTAAATGGTAGTAAATACACTGTGTGGGACAGGATTGCTCAGTATTGAGTGGCAGAGAATGCATTCTGTGTATAAACATGTTTGAGAAACACTTGTTTAAAACAATGTATGAATATTTTTCTACTCTGTTATTTCTCAAAATTCTACCAAGTTCATGTACATCATGAGTCACCAAGATAGGAACAGAGAGTCACCATCCTCCAAATTTATTTCTTCTCAAAACATCCTCTCAAACCCTCACTTTTTGTTTTTCCTGGAATACTGACATCCTGCAACATTCTGAGTCGCTAGGGAAATACCGATGGCAGGTAAAGACCATTGACTCCTCATTCAGCCGTGTCCGGCTCACTCCTTGAATAGGCTACAGGAACCGGAGTTGATTGTTTTATAGAACCGGGAGCAAGTTTAAGGCAGTATTGCAGCCTCTCGCTACTTTCTGGCTTATGTTTTCTGGACTTTTAAAAGTATGTGCTCTCAGCTGCTCCTTGTTTTTCAGTTTTCTCTTTCTCACCTTTCTCACTTGCTTAAAACATTTCCCTTTTTAAGGTCTAGTTCTAAGTTTATTCTTGTACTAAAAACTACAGAAAAATTTGGAAAGAAAACCCATAAAATTAAAATCAGAAAACAAAAATTTATCCCTGTTAACACCACTGTTAACATATGGATCCATGACATTCTAATCATTTTTTTCTTATAAAGTACATATTGTCCACACCTACATACTTTTAAGCTGACATCTATTTGCATCTTGATTTATTTTGCATTTTTATGCATTCTTAGAAAATCATGCTAAATATTTTCTGGATCAAGATCAGGTATGTGTGAACAGCCAGATGGGAAAGAGGGACAGAAAGAAGGAAAGATGTTTTGAAACATGAAATATTAGCTGTGACATCTGGCCAAACTCCCCAACTCTCAAATAATATTCTCCTCATGTTATTCCTTCTATGAAACGAGGTTTATAACGTTAACTGGCTTGTACTTTGTAGTTATTCGGCCATTGAAAGCTACTACAATATTATCATCTATATCTACGTAGTAAGTTATGCTTGGGAATATTTCCAGGGATACCAACTGCTTCTAGTGGAGATATGAAAAAGTTAAATAATTTCTTATGAAATCCTCCCAGTATAGAAAGAATATTTATCAATCTCCTAAGGAAATGGATGATCCAAAACTTTCCATTTTTTAATGTTCTAATCATTCTTCAAAGCCTTGTGTTTTCAATGCCAGACCATTGAACTGTGTCCTTCAGTGGGATACTCCCCGTTCTTGGTGTGTCATTTTGCAAGTTTATGTGAATTTTCTGCATGCTGTTTCCGCTTACTAATTTTGCCAACTGTTCTCAGACCTGCTTTGAGTAATCACTTGAACTTTTGACAGACTTTTTTTAATCATCTCAGTTGGTAGGATCTTTTTCAGCAGGTGATACATGTTTGTTTTCCTAACAATAATCTTTGCATTTAGATAACTTACTGTCATTCAAAGATTGCCTTTTAAAAATTAACTTTTTGATGAGAAACATTTTTTCTATCCTGTAGCAGCATTTTTCATATTTCTTTGACCTTGTGAATCTTTTAGGACAGTCAATTCTAATCAATAGGATAAGTTTCAATTTTTTTTAAAATTTTTATTACACAGATAAATAAGAATTTTTAAGAATCTGTTCACCTGTTTTGTAGAACTTAACTACTTAGATAGGTACTTGACTGGGTCTGGTTGTTCACACCTGTAATCCTAACACTTTGTAATTCTAACACTTTGGCAAGAGCATAGCTTCAGCCCAGGAGTTCGAGGCTGCAGTGAGCTGCTGTGATTGTGCCACTGCACTCCAGCTTGTGCCACAGAGTGAGAACCTGTCTCGTAAAGAAAAAAAAAAGGAAAAATATAGATGAATACTTGAGGAAAATTAAGCCTTAGGCATACTATATATTTGAAACTGATTTTACTGACAGAGACTGCAAATGAATTAGGAAAATGCAGTTTGATTTCTGATGAGAGCTGTCCTAGGTAGATTTGGCTTAAGTGCACCTCTCTGCATTGGCAATAATTGTAGGTGCGCTAATACTTATGAAAGCCTGAACATGACTTGAGTGAGTATCTCTTGAGGTGTGTTTGTGTGTGTTGGTTAGGGAAATATGATTCTAGTGTTTTATTAGTGAATATAAGAGAACTGTTTGTTGTTTCACAACATATTAAGTGTATAAGATAGTTTATTAGTCTGTTCTCACGCTGCTGTAAGGACATATCCGAGACTGGGTGATTTGTAAAGAGGTCTAATTGACTCACACTTCCACAGGGCTTGGGAGGCCTCAGGAAACTTACAGAAGGGGAAGCAAACACATCCTTCTTCACCTAGTGGCAGGAAAGAGAAGAATGAGAGCCCAGCAAAGAGGGGAGCCCCTTATAAAACCATCAGATTTTGTGAGAACTAACTCACTAGCAGGAGAACAGGAGCGGGGGAACTCACCTCCATGATTCAGTTATCTCCACCTGGTCCCTCCCATGGCACATGGAGATTATGGAAATTACAGTTCAGGATGAGATTTGGTTGAGGACACAGCCAAACTGTTTCAGATAGCATAAGTCCTTTATTATTTTAATAATTTTTTCCCTCTCTCAGGGATCCCTTGCCTTTGTTAAGAGAAAAAGATTTAAACATGTTAACATTAAAAAATTGATGTAAGGCTGCTCTGAAGGCTGAGGTGGGAAGATCACTTGAGGCCAGGAGTTTGAGAGCAGCCTGGGCAACATAGCAAGACCCTTGACTCTAAAAAATTTTTAAAAATTAGCTGGGCACAGTGATGAGCACTTGTAGTCCCAGATACTCAGGAGGCTGGTGTGGGAGGATGGCTTGAGTTCAGGAGTTCAAGGCTAAAGTGAGCTATGATCACACTACTGCACTCCAGCCTGGACAATAGAGCAGGACCCTGTCTCTGGGCAGAGGGGAAAAGACAATATAATCAATTGTTAAAATAGGTGATTACAGAGCTTTGGAAAAGGAAAAGATTGGTTGGGCTGCAGTTAGTAGAGACTGCTTCATAGAGATGGCAGTCTGGGAGCTAGATCTTGTTCCCAAGAATATATATAACTTAGCAAACTGGAAAAATTCTACCCTCACGTTCTGTTTCCCTCCCACGAAGCACAAGGACTCATGGAAGGTAGGCAGCCTTTTAACTGCCTGGATTCTTTACAAGTTGTGATTGTGTTAGTGGTTAGTAGTCTCCCTGTTAATGCTTTCTTTTATCTCTTTTTCATTTTTAACCATTTTGTATTTTAAAACTGGTTTCGTTACATTTTAGCATTAAGGGATGCAGGTTAACTTTCCCTCCCGCCTGTTCTAAAGCACCACTATGGATTTCAGCAACTTATATTCTTTCCTGGAATTGGAAGTGCACCTTTAAAACAGTTGTTTTCACTCAAGAAAATTTTTTTCAGGACCCATTTAGAATATGGAAGTCCTTTCTTCTCAATCAGCCTTTACCCTAATATGACAAAGATATTAAAATCCCACTTAAAATTGGAACTGTTGTTAGGGTAAGAAATTTAGTGGAATAGTACCTCTCTTTTGGGAATTCAACATAGGCACCAAACTGGCGACTTACCTACTGTTAGGGGGCAGTTGTTAGATTCACCTGTCAGGGGGAGGATCACCCAAAGGGTGGGTGAGTTGAGCTGTGGTATTTTTGAAGTCTGCCATCTGCTGAAGTACTCTGAGAGCCAAAGAAAGCCTTCAATCAGTGGGCTGAAACTGCTTTTGCAACACACTCTTCCTTCCAGTTGTTTTGTAGCTTACATTTCATTTTGTCGTGAATTTTAGTTTTATTTGATCAGTTTCTACAATACTGACTTTTTGAGAGAAGAAGTGGTGTTGGGAAAAGATCCACGAACTGTTGTTCCCAGAATGAGGCTTCTGGATGACAGTGCAGTGTGAGTTGGGGCTAAAATGTTTCCCAGGAGAGTTGCTTACAAGATTCTGAACATTGTTTTGAAGACAGTCAACAACTGTCTGATACGTAGCAATCTGAAATTTATTAAAAACATTTTTTCTGTTAAACTAATATTAGTATATTCTATCTTCTGTAGACATTCACATTTTTTAATTAAAAATCATTAAAAGACCGTTTATTGTAGTCTTTCCAAAAATACACCATGAAAAAAAGCCGTGTGTTAGGGCATCATGGCTTTGGAAATAGACGTATATAACCGAGAGGTTCAGGGACACCATTGTTTTCCATCCTAAGGAGTGTGGTCACTTCCGTGGTGATTCCCATACCTGGATATTTCTGGACATATAAAGACTATATATTCATAAAGAATTCCTTTCATCTTATTCTACTGCAGTTAGTGCTAAAAGCCATTTACTATAAAAGCAAAAATACTAATGAATAGAAATGTTACAGAAACAGAAGTCTTGCGCGTTTTATCTTCATCGAGCGTCATCCGTTTTAATTAGAGAAAAGGATAGCGAACACTGTGACAAGAGCCTGGAATTAAGATCATTAATTGATGTCAAGCTGGAGAGAGACTGTTAGCATGAATTTAGTGACAGCAGGAAAGAAATTAACCTTATTACTTTATTTAGTATATTACATTATTTTGTGTATTATTTCCTATGCAGGTTCAAGGCAATTTCATTATCATAATGGAAGACTTTTTTTTTTTTTTTTACAAAAAGGAAAAGTGTATTTATGCTTGAACATAACAAATTGAAATAAGTTCTTTATTAAGTTAAAAATACTTGATAAAAGGTTTTGTTTGAATTTGTTTTTTCAATTTTCTTTTTTTTTTTTTGTTTTCTGTTTTCTAAGAAGATTCAGCCATTTTATAAATATATAAGATCTAAATGTTTTAAGGCCTAAACAGTTCAAATAAAGTCGGGGAAAGGTTTACCTGAGGTGGTAGGTATTTTTTTTTTATTGGGATTATTTTACTTAGATTACATATGCATGATTTTTTAGAGTGGTTATATCAGTCAGTGTGTATGTCGGTAAATACATTTCTACAAGATACATTTTAATGGTGACATGGCAGTCCATTTTATGAATGTGCCTCAACTTTCTCAACCAGTTCTTCACTGTTGCAGCTTTTTGCTTCTATAAGTAACGCTGCACGTATCTCTGATTTTTATTATTTATTTATTTTTATTTTTATAAGAGAAAAAAAGAAAGAGAAAGAAAAAGTGGGAGAGAGAACAGAATTCTTGCTCTATTGCCCAGGCTGGAATGCAGTCTTAAAAAGGTATCAAAAACCTCTTTTATGCCGTCGATTATACTTAACAACAGAGACAGAAAGGAATACAGGAAGAAAATGACAAACAGTCAACCAATATTTCATTTAGGTCTGTGAGATACTATGTAAATACTAAAGAGTAATTCACTTTCTGTTATATAGTCACTTTCAGAATGGGTGTATTATAAATTAACAATGTGATGTCAGAACCTCACGCCATTATTGTGCAGGAGTCCAAATCTCTTTGTAAGTCAATAAAAACTTGTCTTATGTGTCTGAGTGCTCCTATATTAGGTACGTATGTATTTATAGTCATTAACTTCTGTTGCTACATTGATCCTTAATGTCCTTCTTTGTTTCTTTTAGTCTTTATTACTATTAAAGTCTATTTTATAGGAGACAAGAGTTACAACTCCTGCTTTTTGTTTTTCTCTCTCTCCATTTAATTAGTAAATCTTCCTCCATCCATTTAAGTCTTTGTGTATCGTTGGGAGCTGTATCTGGATACTACGTACAAATGGCTTTTAACTTTTTATTCAATTTGCCTGTCTGTGACTTT
>CAUYQU010043598.1:0-39161 GCA_963574635.1 Cheracebus regulus | reverse complement strand
TGTGTGCATGGGAGCAGGGGCCGGGTGGGGTGGGCAGGTGCACACAGGTGTGTATGCATGGGAGCAGGGGCCAGGTAGGGTGGGCAGGTACACACAGGTATGAGTGTGTGTGTGTGTGTGTGTGTGTATGAGTGTGTGTGTGTGTGTGTGCGCACACAGGAGCAGGGGTCCAGTGGGGTGGGCAGGTGCACACAGGTGTGAGTGTGTGTGTGAGTGTGTATGAGTGTGAGAGTGTGTGTGTGTGTGCATGGGAGCAGGGGCCGGGTGAGGTGGGCAGGTGCACACAGGTGTGAATGTGTGTGTGAGAGTGCGTGTGTGTGTGAGTGTGAGCATGTGTGTGTGCACAGGAGCAGGGGCCGGGTGGGGCGGGCAGGCACACAGAGGTAGGGGCAGAACCTGCCCTCCGCGGCCGGCTGGCTCTGGGTTTGTATCTCAGCTCTGGCATTTGTGATCCGTGTGGCCTTGTTTTCCCGTCTGCAGAATGGGGTTGCTGACAGTGAAGAGAAGCCGTGTTAACAAGTTGTCAGGAGGATCAAACAACCAAAAACCAACACGAGAGTGACCCTCAGAGCAGTGCCTGGCACCCCTCAGCCGTCATGTGTCACCAACGCTCTTGTCATCATTATGCAGTAGCCAGGCGCCTTGCAGCAGCAGCGAGTTTGAAGCAGAGGCAGGAGCCGGCCCCCTGGGGCTCATCTGCCCCTCACTCGGCCTCCTCTCTTCTGAGGGCCTCTCAAGGGCAGAAGGAGGCAGCGTGTTGTAGGGGCAGGACGTCTCCAGTCGGGCACAATGCGAGCCCCTCTCTCAGTGAACAGGCATATGGAAGGCCACCCCGTCATCGTCAGCATGTGGCCCAGGCCACAGTGACCACCTGGCCTGAGGGTGACCTGGAGTCCACAGGGTGGGATCGGGGACAGGGAGGGCCCAGGTGTACACCTATGGCCTGCCGTGAGCCCTACAGCTCTCCTGGGCTCTTCTCCCTGTCCCCCTCAGCTTCTAGCACAAACACCATCAGCCCCACAAAAAGCCTTTTCCTGCCGGTTTTAAATCCTCCTCCGCCTCTCACGTCACCACCTTTAGCCAAAAGACAAAGAGCAGGAGAGGCCCAGAGGTGCAAGGGCGGCAGGCAGCTTCCCCGCAGGCTTGGTGGGGACGGGGCGGACCCTGCGGGGAGCACGCACCTCCTGCTTCGCTCCAGGTCACCCGTGGGGCAGGGGCCTTGGCTTTGGCCTGGTCACTGCCCACAGCGGCTGAATCCTGAGTAACTGCTCTTTGCATTTCTGACCATGTGGTGGAAGGGCCAAGCTGGCAAGGCCAACCCCTGGGAGGCAGAGCCTCCCTGCTGAGGCCACCCTCCAAGGGGAGGAAGGAGGGAAGAAGGCGGTTCCCCAGGCTTCCTTGGGGGTTATGGTGAGAATCCCCACCTTGCATTCACCATTTCCGTCTGGCTTTGAGCTCTTAGCCCAAAGCTGGCATTACAATCCCCACCAAATGTGGGCTACTGTGATTTTACCACAACCAAACCCAAGTGCCCATGACCTCGTATCATATCGGAAAACAAAAGGAAACGCTTTCTCCTGCCTAGGACCAAATAACGCCAAAGGGGAGATAAGCCAGATTCCTCAGGGCTTTGATTCGGGTGGGTGGAATATTTCAGGTGTTATTCACGTATCAAAACAGCATTTAAACAAAAATTGACCACATATGGTCTTTCTGTGCTACTAAGAGTCAGTTTCCTAGCTAAGACTGACCGGGTCTTTACAGACGGGCTCAGTGGACACATTTTCCAAACTATAGCTCTGCTCTAGAGATACTTGGCAGGAGTGGTTCGAAAAATAGCCAAACTGACATTTGAGGGCTTTTCTGAGGCTTCAGGCCCCTGTGGGGCGGGGCCAGCCCAAATTCACCTTTAGAGTCCATTCCCTGGCGGAGCGATTTGCACACCGAAGGCACTGCCTATCGGCAAGAGTCCCTGCCAGAGGCTGGGAGCCTGAAATTGCCCACAGTTTCGTGTCAGGAGATCTAAGAAATAGCTACAAAAGCACCAGAGGGGCTCTGCTCACTGAGGCTGAGCTTCTCAAAACTTGACTTTTTCTCTTGTGGCTATAGGGTCTCACTTTGTCCCCCAGGCTGGAGGGCAGTGGTGAGATCATGGTTCACTGTGGCCTCGACCTCCCAGGCTCAAGGGATCCTCCAGCCTCAGCCTCCCAACATGTTGGAATTACAGGCATGCACCACCGCATCAGGCAAAACTGGATTCTTGTCCTGGAGTCACTTAGGGGAACGGTACCCCTGAGCGGGGCTTGGCTGTCTCGGGCCTGGGCCTTTTTCTCCAAGCTCCCGACATCTGACATCCCCTTGGTGAACAGCAGAAGGCACAGGGGATCCACATTCAGATGCCTAGCTATTCTGTGGGGTGCAATCCTCCATTATGGAATGGTTCCTGCGGCATTTCCCAGGGCGGTGGGGATAAGGGAAGCAGGTAGCCTTAGGAAGCCGAGAGGGTGGAACCTACTGTACGGCCCATGAGGCCACCAGCCTTCATGTCTCACCTCCCCCGAGTGCCAGCCTGCACCGAGGCCACCAGCCTTCATGTCTCACCTCCCACGAGCCCCAGCCTGCACCGAGACCTCTAGCCTTCATGTCTCACCTCCCACGAGCCCCAGCCTGCACTGAGACCTCTAGCCTTCATGTCTCACCTCCCACGAGCCCCAGCCTGCACCGAGGCCACCAGCCTTCATGTCTCACCTCCCACGAGCCCCAGCCTGCACCAAGACCTCTAGCCTTCATGTCTCACCTCCTACGAGTGCCAGCCTGCACTGAGGCCACCAGCCTTCATGTCTCACCTCCCCCGAATGCCAGCCTGCACCGAGGCTACCAGCCTTCATGTCTCACCTCCCCCGAGCCCCAGCCTGCACCAAGACCACTAGCCTTCATGTCTCACCTCCCCGAGCTGCAGCCTGCACCGAGGCCACCAGCCTTCATGTCTCACCTCCCCAGTCCCAGCCTGCACCGAGGCCACCAGCCTTCATGTCTCACCTCCCCGAGCCCCAGCCTGCACCGAGGCCACCAGCCTTCATGTCTCACCTCCCATGAGTGCCAGCCTGCACCGAGGCCACCAGCCTTCATGTCTCACCTCCCACGAGTGCCAGCCTGCACTGAGGCCACCAGCCTTCGTCTCACCTCCCCGAGCCCCAGCCTGTGCCGAGGCCACTAGCCTTCATGTCTCACCTCCTGAGAGTGCCGGCCTGCACTGAGACCTCTAGCATTCACATTTCACCTCCTGGCCACACAAGGAAACAGATAATTTTCTTGTCACATAATGACCAAAAATGAAAAGGAACAAGCCAACCAGAACAACCTCCAAGAATGAAAATGGTCGGATGTTTGTTATATGCCTTTCTCTTAATAAAACACAGCCTAGCACAGCTGGGGCTGAGAAGGGCGCCCAGACTCCTAGATGGCTTCGGACCACGCCCTTTCCTCCTGACAGCTTGTGGCTTGATGTGAGGTTTCTTCTGTACAGGAATTGGTGTGAGAGGCCTGTGTCCCAGTGAACACTGCAGCTGGGATTGCAGGAGAGGCCTCCCTGGTGTGCATGCGGGGGAGGGTTGTCGCCTACCTGGGGATATTTTCATCCATGGTGGCGCATCCGTACAGGAAGACGATGATTCCCACGACGGAGGCAGGGATGAGCATCTGGGTGTACACGCCCAGCCAGGCGAAGTACAGGCCGATCTTCTCCCCAAAGTACTTCCTACACAAGGGGGGCAGAGCCAAACAGATAAGCCCACTGTCGTTCAATACCAGCAGGGAAACAGATCACGGGCCCCCAGCAAGGAGCAACTCAACCAGGGGCACTGGGTCTCTCGTCTCAGAGCAGAGAGGGGTCCTGGGCTGCCCCATCAGGCTTGGGGTGCTCTCTGCTTTTCTGAAGCCCTTCCCTCTTCTTTTTTTTCTGAGAGCAGTTTTGCTCCTGTTACCCAGGCTGGAGTGCAGTGGTGTGATGTCAGCTCACCGCAACCTCAGCCTCCTGGGTACAAGAGATTCTCCTGCCTCAGCCTCCCCAGTAGCTGGGATTACAGGTGCCCACCACCACGCCTGGCTAATTTTTTTTTTTTGTTTTTTTTTGTTTTTTTGAGATGGAGTCTCACTTCTCACTCAGGCTGGAGTACAGTGGCATGATCTTGGCTCACTGTAACCTCTGCCTCCCACGTTGAAGATATTCTCCTGCCTCAGTCTCCCTAGTAGCTGGGACTACAGTCATGTGCCACCATGCCCGGCTAATTTTTGTATTCTGAGTAGAGACGGGGTTTCACCATGTTAGCCAGGCTGGTCTCAAACTCCTGACCTCAAGCGATCCACCTGCCTCAGCCTCCCAAAGTGCTGAGATTACAGGTGTGAGCCACCATGTCCGGGCAATTTTTTTGTATTTTTAGTAGAGGTGGGGTTTCACCATGTTGGCCAGGTTGGTCTCGAACTTCTGACCTCAGGTGATCAGCCTCCTCAGCCTCCCAAAGTGCTGAGATTACAGTGAGCCACCACACCCGTGCGCCACTTCTCTCTCATGGAAGGTGGGTGCATTTCTGTGTGCGATGGCCCACGCTGGTGGGTGTGGACATACTTCCCCTGAGGCTGTCGGCTTGGTTCCAATCCCTGCTCAGCGTAAGGACTGGAAAGAACCTCGGCTGGGAGGTGCCAAGAAAACCAATCGCTCCTCATGTGAAGCGTCATTGGCACCTTGATGGCGTGAATGGATTTCTACCGGCTGAGCTCTGGTCTGGAAGTTCCCATGGGACACACTGCCTAACCTGGTCCACCCTTCCTTCCTGCCCTGTGGGGACAGAGATCCTCTGGGGAGAGGAGAAATTCTTACACATCTGAGGCAGCTCTTTGATTCCGCTGCACATCTCAAAGCGGGAAATCCCTCCAGCCGCCCAGTGATGCCTGGTCAGGCAGTGAATTTAGGAGATGGTGAATGTGATAGAAAAGAGCCCGCTCTCCAGGGAATTTGAATAAACTGGCCCAGACCGTCAGCCCTGCAGGGACACTCGGGGTCTTCCTACACAAGCTCCCAGGTACTGAATATTCAGAGCAGTTGAGACCCACAGGGACCCGACTGCCATCGGACTTGATTCCCACAGGGTGTGGGGCATTCTTACCTGACCAGGTCAATGGGCTGGTACTTATAGAAGACCCCATAACGTGCCCACTCTTCGTACAGGAGCTGAGGGGAGGAAGCAGTGAGGTTGGTGACAATGTGGCACTCCGAGGTGGCTCCCGGAATGCAGAGCTGTGGGGACTGGGCCTCAGTGACATCATTCATTCATCCCACAAACGCTTCTTGAGAGTGGGCTGTGCCGGCAAGAGCAGGCCTCCCTTTTCAGGTGAATGTGGGGATGGGAAAGAAGCTTCTGGCAGGTTATGGAATCTGTGCTCTTTGTGATTTGACCTGGAATGGATCTAAATGGGCCGGACGCTCTGCGGCTTCTCACATTTAGGGTTTTTGGTCATTCCCGTCAGACACGAAACCATTCTTTATAAAGGGCACAAAACCACCAGGGTTTTGAGCAGAGAAATAAATACCAGCGGCGAAAATTTAAAAAATCTCATGGGATGCAAAGATACTCGAGGTTTATCTCCCAAGATGGGCTGTCTGATTAACAGCGCTTCCTGAAATAAATGAAATTGACACACACCCTGTTACCCCCCAGGCTTTGGGCAGGGACGGTACTGAGTTGGGTGGATTGGAAGCCTTGTGTGAACATGCAGAGGGTGTCCTGAGGAAGATGCTGGCTTAGGACTGCTGGTGATAAAATAAAATTAAATAAAACCATGCATGTGGGTGGTTAACGCTTTCCAGATCTCAACTCCAAGCCCAGGTTCACACATCCCGCGCGCCCAGCTACAGGGCCACCCTCAGGGAAGGCAGGATGCAGGTACCATGAGGGGCCCAGAGACTGCCCACCAGGAGCCAGAGGTGGGGCCAGCTGCCCTCCTCCTCAGCTCAGAGCCAAGCTGGGGCCAAGCTGCCTCCCAGACTCAGAGTCAAGGTCATGGCTGGGGGACAGGGAAGCCCCTGGAGCCTCCGTAACTGCTCCCAGGGCCTGGAGGCTGGGAAGCGGGTGTGAGCCATCCCCACAGCTGACGGAGCCTGGCGTGCCTGAGTGTCTCAGGTGACACTGAGGCTGTGGACTACAGAGACCCCCACAGACAAACAGGGAGAGGAAGGAGCCCAGGCGCACTCACGGCTGCCCCCACCCAGACTCACAAGTGTAGGGCGCGTTCCTGAAATCCACAAAGGGGCTGCCTGCTGCTGCACAGCCCCTTGAAGCCACCAGCCGCACCGTGGCCACGGTCGGAGGGGCTTGTGACTCGCCTGTGGCCCTGGGCAGGCCCGGACAGACTGTTACCCATCTCTCTGAAGATGCCATCTCTCCTCCCAGGTCACGGAGGGAACCCGAGTCACGGAGGGAACTCATGTAAGTTGGTGATATGTCAAAGGCAGCATGGTGCATTTCGTTAGGCAGACAGCAATGAAAAGGCTACAGTTTTACTGTGTACACAGGGAGGCCTCGGCCAGCAAACCTTGAGGAAGCGGAACCGCACCTCTGCAAAAGCAAAGCAGCCATCGCTAACCTGGGCAGCTCCTCCCTCACCTCGAGTCAAACCGCAGATTTATGCCAAGATAGGTGGAGATGCAGCAGAGAGGGAGGAGGAGGGAGGGAGGGGACAGAGAGACGGAGGGAGGAAGAGGGAGACACACAGACAGATGGAGAGACAGAGACAGAGAGAGAAGGAGGGAGGCAGGGAGAGAGACAGTCAGAGAGGTAGGGGAGAGGGAGAGACAGACAGAGAGAGGTGGGGGAGAAGGAGAGAGAGACAGAGACAGATGGAGAGACAGAGACAGAGAGAAGGAAGGAGGCAGGGAGAGAGGTAGCGGTGGGGGCGAGGGAGAGAGACAGTGAGATGGAGAGACAGAGAGATGGACAGAGAGAGGTGGGGGAGAAGGAGAGAGACAGTGAGATGGAGAGACAGAGATAGAGAGATGGACAGAGAGAGGTGGGGGAGAGGGAGGGAGACAGTGAGATGGAGAGACAGAAAGATGGACAGAGAGAGGTGGGGTGGGGAGAGGGAGACAGGGAGAGAAGGAGGGAGGAGAGAGACAGGGACAGGGAGAAAGGACAAAGTTCTGCGTCAGGTGAGGAAGGACCCTTCCTCAGTGGCTCCACCCCCAGCTTCCTACATAAACCACTTGATCTCGGTGGACTTTTCTTCCTGCCAAGAAAAGTCAACCACGCTGCACTGTCGAGGCACAGAAATCCAACTGAAGACTCCACTGTTAGTGCTGGAAGGAATCCAAGGTGGGCACCCTAGCCCCGGTGAGCGGGCAGGGCGTGTCCAGCCATGGGGGCCGTGGGCTGGAGAATGAGGCCAGCCAGGCGGCTGCAGCCACTGTGACCTGGGAGCCTTCCAGCACCTGGACCCCGGAGGGGTCCCAACAGCCCTCAGGCATCCATCTCGTAGAGACCTCGTGCCTGGACTCACATGGCTGCCGCAGGCCTCTGTGACATGGTTGCAGTCTTTAGTTAGTGTACGTCCTTACCCCTTGCCCTTCCCTCTAGAAACGGAAAACCAGAGGGACCAGGCTTGTCTGGTCCTTCTCATCCTCCAGGCCTCCACCAGGGCCTGCAGGTTTTCAGTAAGTGACTGTTGAATGAATGGACGGATGAATTATGGGCTGGGCTCTCTGGCTCCCAGTCTAGCCCAGGGAGGCAGCAGACATCAGTCCACACCTGGAGGAAATCCCCCCATGACCCAAGCCAGCCTCTCCCCTGTGGGGCCCAGGTGGTCCTACTCTTCCAGCGCCCTGGCAGCCACCACGGCACCTTCTGCACATCCAAACACAGACCCACGGGTGTGCCTTGCTCACCCGGGGTTTAGTTCTGTGTAGGTGTGAACTCGCCCGCGGTCCTGGAGGAAGGGGCTCACTCCCAAGTACCCCTCCGTGTTTGTGATCCCATGATCAGGCCTGGAGAGAGTGATGGCTGCCCTGCCATGGCCTAGACCTGCCTCCTGCTTAAACTCCCCACACTGTCTTCTGCCCACCCTCCAGCTCAGCACAGGAAAACGTCCTTGAAATGTCCTTGGCTGCATGTTCCTTTCTGCTCTGTGAGGACCCAGGGCTGGGCACCCAGGCTCCTGCCACTGATAGGAACGATAATGGAGAAGCCACAGATTCTGTCACTGGAAAGGCAAAAACTCAGCGCCAGTCTGTGAATGTGGAGACTTTGTGGGAGAATGCAGAGAAGTTCCCCGCAGCTCTGAGCGAGGACCCAAACACCCATCTAATCCTCCCTCCCTCCTCTTCTTCTTTCCACCATCCACCCACCCACCCATCATCCATCATTCATCCTTCCATCATCCATCCACCCATCATCCATCATTAATTCCTCCAGCATCCATCCATCCACCCACTCACCCACCCATCATCCATCCACTCATCATTAATTATTCATCCCTCCAGCCTCCATCCATTCACCTACCCATCCACCCACCCATTATCCATCATTCATCCTTCCATCATCCATCATTAATTCCTCCAGTATCCATCCATTCACTCACCCACCCACCCGTCATCCATCATTGATTCTTCCATCATCTACCCATCTACCCACGCACTCATCATTCACTCCTCCAGCATCCATCATTCATCCTTCCATCAGCCACCCATCCATCCATCATTAATTATTCATCCCTCCGGCATCCATCCATTCACTTACCCACCCACCCATCATCCATCATTCACCCTTCCATCATCATCCACTCACCCATCATCCATCATTAATTCCTCTGGCATCCATTCATCCACCCACACACCCACCCACCTATCATCCATCATTCATCCTTCCACCAGCCACCCATCCATCCATCATTAATTATTCATCCCTGCAGCCTCCATCCATCCATCCACCCATCTATCATCCATCCACCCATCCATCCACCATTAATTATTCATTCCTCTGGCATCCATTCATTCACTTACTTCCCACCAACCCATTATCCATTATTCATCCTTCCATCATCCATCCACCCACCCATCATCCATCCACCCATCCATCCATCATTAATTTTCCATCCCTCCAGCATCCATCCATTCACTTACCCATCCAGCCACCCATCATCCATCATTCATCCTTCCATCATCCACCCATCTACCTATCATCCATCATTAATTCCTCCAGCATCCATCCGCCCACCCATCATCCATCATTTATCCTTCCATCATCCATCATTCATCCTTCCAACAGCCACTCATCCACCCACCCACCCATCATCCATCATTAATTCCTCCAGCATCCACCTATCCAACCACGCACCCACACACCTACCCATCCATCCATGAATCCACCCAGACAGCCACCCATCCGTCAACCATCATTCATCTCTCCAGCATCCGTTCATCCATTCACCCCGATCAATCCTGTATTCATCCATCCACCTATTCACCCATCCATCATTTATCCCTTCATCCATCAGTCCGTCTATCCATCCACCCGTTGTCTATCCATTTATCCGTCATCCAGTCATCCACCTCTATCTCCATCCATTCGTCTATCAGCCATTAATCCATCCATCCACCGAACTGTCGTTCATTACTCCCTGACTACCCCCATGGGCCAGGCCTTGTACCCACTGCTGGGACCTAAAATTAAATGGGGGGTGGGAAGCATTCCAGGTAGAGTGAACAGCTGGGCCTGGACAAACCCACATTGTTTGCTGGGCCTGGCACAGAGTAGTGCCCAGTAAATATTTCTTGAATGAATAAGTAACTGAATGAGCTAGTCCTGGCACCGATGTGACCGTTGGCCAAGCAATCCTGAGAACAGAAAAGCAGCCAGTGTGGCTGGAGCATGGAGGAGGGGGGAGGGGGCAGGGTTCAGGGGCCTGCGACCCAGAGAACTGCCTTCGGCCAGAAAGGGGCTGCTGGTGTCCATGGCAGAAACATCTTTACGGGGAGGACAGGCATCTGCCAAGCGCCAGAGGGGTGCAGAGGAATGAAGGGGGCTGAACTCTGAGGCTGGAATTGGTCAGGACAGGCCTGTGGAGGGGATGATCCTTTTCCAACAGGATCAGAGCAGGGAGTTCTGCAAGTCATGGGGTCTCAGATGATGCCAGATGTTACACTAAAAATAACCAAATATGTAACTTTTGTGCTAAGTCAGATAGCATCTTCATCTGGATTCCCGGGCGGGCAAGCTGTATCAAGTACCAAAGATTTAAAAACATGTATGGGGACCTGGGGGGAGGCTGAAATGAAGAACATTCCATACACAGAGGTCCTGGCCCCTGGGAATTGGGACAAGGCCACTATTGTGAGGTTGTCGGGGAAGCATCTCTACCCACCTCCTGCGGAAGGACCAGCAATTGGGGCAAGGGCTGGACGTGTAGGGTCAGGAAGGACTGCTCCCCTGGGAGGGAAGGCTGGGCAAGTCTAGGGAACAGAGGCTGATGTGGAGGCCTGTTTGAGAGGCTGAGATCGGATGTGGGCGCATGGCGGGGGAGGGAAGAGCAAATGGCTGTGGTGGGGAGATGCTCCTTTGGGGTCATGGCAGAGAAGCAGAGCTTCCTGGGAAGCCTGGGTGGAAGTCCCGTGCTTAGAGCGAGGGGCAGAGGATGGGGACTGATGCTTTGGGGAGTGAGGGAAATTACCAACAGTCACTAAAGAATAAAGGGGCCAGCTGGGTGTGGGTGCTCACTCCTGTAATCCCAGCACTTTGGGAGGCTGAAGCGGGTGGATCACTTGATGCCAGGAATTCAAGGCCAGTCTGGCCAACATGGTGGAAGCCCATCTCTACTAAAAACACAAAAATTAGGGCCGGGCACGGTGGTTCATGCCTGTAATCCCAGCACTTTGGGAGGCTGAGGAGGGTGTATTACACGGTCAGAAGTTCGCGACCAGCCTGGCCAATATGGTGAAACCTCGTCTCTACTAAAAAAATACAAATATTATCTGGGATGGTGGTGGGCGCCTGAGTAACAGAGCAAGACTCTCAAAACAAAACCGAACTAAAAATCAATCGGGCATGGTGGCAGGCATCCCAGCTGCCTGGGAGGCTGAGTCAGAAGAATCACTTGAACCCGGGAGGTAGAGGAGGCTGCAGTGAGCTGAGATTGTGCCATTGTATTCCAGCCTGGGTGACAGAGTGAGACTCCAAAAAAAAATAAAATAAAATAAAGGGGTCACCTAGTGTTTCCCAAAGGGTGTTCCCTGGAACACTAGCTCAACAACTTCTCCATTTAAAAGGGTTCCAGATCAGGTAACTTTGAGCAACATTTCACTGACCACCATCAAAGAGGTTCCCCCAGTGTGCTGCTGGGGGCTGTTGTTCTCTATGCACCTGGCCTCAGTGGTTCCCAAGTGGACTCGCCTGGGAGCCCTGCGGGATTAGGACACATGCCAGCGGAGACTGCTGGAGGCCCAGGCAGGGTTCAGATTGTCCTGAGAAGATAAGGGAGAACGGCGTGCCAGGAGTGGCCCTTCCACGTGCTCACGGCCACCTGCCAATGGCACTTTTGAGAATCAGAAAGAGGAAAACAAACCAGCCACACAGAGTGACTGACTTTTCTCCTGAAAAGGCAAGAGGGGACACCTGCCACCAGCCCCCCACCTTGAGCACCCTGGGGAGACCCTGCAGGCCAGTGAGTCCTCAGTCCTGCTCCCAGGCCCACCCCACCCAGAACTGCTCCCAGGCCCACCCCACCCAGAACTGCTCCCAGGCCCACCCCACCCAGAACTGCTCCCAGGTCCACCCACTCCAGATCTCCTCCCAGGCCCACCCCGCCCAGATCTCCTCCCAGGCCCACCCACTCCAGATCTCCTCCCAGTCCCACCCCGCCCAGAACTGCTCCCAGGCCCACCCACTCCAGATCTCCTCCCAGGCCCACCCCGCCCAGATCTCCTCCCAGGCCCACCCACTCCAGATCTCCTCCCAGGCCCATCCACTCCAGATCTCCTCCAGGCTCTGACAGAGCTGCCTCCTGTCCGCTCCATCAACTTACTTTTCTGTCATTGAACTCGACGTTTTCACCCTCATAGTCTCCCTGTCAGAAAAGAGGAAAGGGACATTCTTATCATCCAATGGAGCTTTTGAGCCGCTCACCTCCATAATGTCACAAAATGTAAGCCCCAGCAACCCTCGTTGACACAAATTGAGATCATCCCGGGACAACATTTCACACAGAACGTGAGGGTTGCCCAGGTGTGCCCCTGTTCTGATAGAAAGGCTAGGCCACCGGGACGGCCTGAGCTGCCTCTTCCCTGGACACAGGGTAATCAAGGAGAGGATCCAAGTTCGGGTCCTTGGAACCAGAAACACAAAGGAAAGGGGGCTTTCAGGGGCAGGAAGAGCCGTATCAATCGGGTGTGCACATGTCCCACTCTGCTGAGACGGGCCCGGTGTCTTGCCCCTTTTCACCATGGGGCATCTCAAGAGGGACAGTAAATGACATGGTCACTGTCATCTAGATCAGTGAGCCCAGCACTCCCATTTTACAGATGGAAACACTGAGGCTCTGAGAAGCAAACTGACATTTCTGAGGATGCACAGCTAAGTTTGGTCAGACCCTGACTTGGATCCAGACTTTCAAACCTAAAGGAAGAGAAAGATCTAAGGGTGGAAAGCTGGTCTTGGGACATGGTGGGTCTACACTGCCTGAGGCTGTGTGCATGTTACACTCGGAAACGATACTGAACTGTCATTGAGGGAGCCTCAGGTAGCTACGCTGACATAAGTAACGGGAGAGCAGCAAGGGAGCAGCTCTGCTGAGGTTCAGGGCATGGCTAGCCTGGCCTGGCCAATGGGTTTTTTTTTTTTTTTGAGATGGAGTTTTGCTCTGTCGCCAAGGCTGGAGTGCAGGGGCATGATCTCGGCTCACTGCAACCTCTGTCTCCCAGGTTCAAGCAATTCTCCTGCCTCAGTCTCCCAAGTAGCTGGGACTATAGGTGCCTGCCACCAAGCCCAGCTAATTTTTGTAATTTTAGTAGAGATGGGGTTTCACCATGTTGGCCAGGCTGGTCTCGAACTCCTGACCTCAGGTGATCCACCCGCCTCAGTCTCCCAAAGTGCTGGGATTACAGGCGTGAGCCATTGTGCCTGGCCTGGCCAATGGGTTTTAAGAGTATCCAGGCAGATAAAGCTCTGGGGCTCTTGGGGCCTGTCCAGTATCCCCTCCACTCACCAGCCACGTCCGTGACCCTACTCTAACCCCTGCCAGGCAGGGACGACTCGATCACACACTCAAGCAAGCAACCCAGTGCGGGTGGTCTTGGAATAGAGACGCTCTGAGAGCAGTTTAACCCATTTCCTTTTCAGTCTTCTAGGGGTCCTCACCCACTCTACCGTGACTCCTTTTACTGTTTCCCAGTTTCTTTTCACGGATGGGACAGACACAGGATCCCAGCAGCACCTCATTTATATGGAGGTCCGTACACTGGTGACCTCAGGCAGGGAGGTGTCAGCCAGGAAGAAAAGTAGCCAACATCAACGTCAAAGTCCCTTCAGTACAGGTGACACACTCCGAGGCCTGGAGACTTCCTGGGGGTCTTGCATGGAGCACGGGACTCTTACCCACACACAGTTCTATCAGTTTGTTGTCTGGTTGACAATGGCATTCGCCAGGTATTCTTTTTTGATTTTTTTGAGATGGAGTTTTGCTCTGTCACCCAGGGTGGAGTACAGTGGCACGATCTCAGCTCACTGCAACCTCCGACTCCTGGGTTCAAGAAATTCTCCTGTCTCAGCCTCCCAAATAGCTGGGATTATGGGCATGTGCCACCATGCCAGGCTAATTTTTTTTTTATTTTTAGTAAAGATGGGGTTTCACTATGTTGGCCAGGCTGGTCTCAAACTCCTGACCTCAGATGATCCACCAGCCTTGGCCTCCCAAAGTGCTGGGATTACAGGCATGAGCCACCACGCCCGGCCGACCAGATATTCTTAATGAATGAATGAAGGCAGTAAGCACAGGCTTGGAACGGGGTAGGGTGTAGGACAGCTTAATGGTGAGGAAGATGGAAGTAAAAATGTGAAGCCAGAATGACAGAGCATGCAGTGAGAGCCTCCCCATGGCCAGCGAGGCCAGTCTGAGCTTCCCCGCTGTCAGTGTTCTGGGTAAGGACGTGGGTGCACGCAGCTCAGGCCAGAACCAGTCATCTCCCCAGATGCTTAAACATCAGCTTTGGTACTTAGCAGCAGGGGTGCCCTTCAGTCATAAGGAAAATTTGTGGCTGTAAAATTCCACATTCCCTAGGGATATGTGACACCCACAGCCCAGGGCTTCTGAGCTACACTCCTTCTTGACTATGCGCCTCTGAGCAAGTCGTGATTCTTCCTGACCCACAGATGGGGACACTGAGGCTCAGTAAGACAAGGGGCTGACTCTACCACTCAAGGCCGAGGTGCGGATTGAAGTGGCCGGGACTAGAATCTGGGTCCCCTTAGTCCCAGGCCTGTCCCTTCTCTCCTGCTTCTTGGCCCCCGGCCTTTGCACATTTGCAAAGTTTCAGAGCTCCTCTGTCTGGGATTCCCACACTGCTCCAGCCCCGAGGCCCATTCCCAGCGCCCTGCTGAACTTGAGTGCCTGTTTCCATAGGGACAAGAGGAAGACAGTCCTCTCTCTCTCTCCACCACAAGCCAGCCACGGACACAGGCTATATTTGTCAACGGGAGACCAGTGGGATCTGGAGATTCAGCTCAGGAAGCTGGCCACTGGCTCAGCAGAAATAGACACGTACAGAGCCCCGATCACTCTGCCAGGGTCCCGGGCCAGCAGGGGTCGAGGGGGCCGAGCCGGGAAGACATTGTGCGGACTCGCTGGGCTGGCTGCAGGGTTCAGAGAAAGTGGAGGCGGAGCAGCGGCCACCCGTGCCCCTGTTTTGGTGGGATTGTTCTGCAAGGAAAGATGGCCCTGTGTGTGACTTTTTGTTCCTTGCACGGGGAACAGGGAAGGCCTGTGGACGGTTGACATTTACAGCGAGAGCCAAGCAGGAAACTGTGACCACAGGGTAATTACAGCTCCCTGGGGGGTGTGGCCCGGCAGGATTTGGGGAGTCAAATGACGCAGAGATAAACCGTGTGTCAAGGTTACTCACATCGTGCAGTGGGTATGCGGCCGCGTACACACCATTGGCCAGCAGGCTTGTGATGCCTTAAAAACAGAGGCAGAGAGAAGGTAATGGGGCAGGTGGGTCTCTGCTTCACATTTTAAAGTCACAGCAGTCACAGGGCCGTCTCAGCCACCAAGAGCTTCTCAAAGTGAAACGAACCTGACCACACAGAGCCCAAACACCTTTCTGGGGTTTCTTCCCCAGGAATGACAGGGCGCAGCTGGGTTATTGATCTATCGGCTAGGAGATGACGAAACACATGCTCGATTGGCAGAATTAGGAAGACACAGAGAAAACCCCGAGAGGCGGCTCCGTCTCAGAGGCAGGCGGTGTGAGCGGACCAGACTGTGGTCTCACTCTGTTGCCCCCAAGCCTCCGATTCACCGGCTCCCCCCACCTGTCCGAGGGCAAGCCTGCAGATGGGGAAGGTGGATTGTAAGTGGTTAGAGAAGCTGAATCATGAGGAAAAATACGGATGGAAAAATTGATGGTGTCAGAAAACACACATACAATTTGGAATTAGATTTTAGGTTGATTGGGAAAGCCGGAGGAGGCCCACACTTACCATACTTCCCACATTTCCGCCTTTTACTTAGAAGGGCGGAGTCCTTCTTTCTTCCCTCGCCTTGCCCTGTTTATACATTGGCTATTAGTGACGTGAAGGGCCGGAGAGGATCAAAGCCACATTTGGGCAGCAGGCGCCGGTGGCCAGCGGTTCCGGCAGACTCATGGCCGTCCAGTGCTCCCAGAAGCGGTGGAATGCTGGTGGGGCCCCTTTTCAGGTGACCCCCCAGGGCCTGCACTGGGCACACTATAAAAACACCACACCTGCGTGTCCTAACAGGTGCGCAGGCAGGCCTCCAGCTTGGGAGGCTGCGAGAGAGGGTGGGACAGCCAGGGCCAAGTGTGGAGAAGGGGCTCCTGGAAATCTGATCTTGCTCCAAACACATCATGGGGGCCCAGCATGGTGGGGGCGTTTCCATGGGACCCTTTGCTGCATACAGAACCCTCTGCCTGGCTGAAGAGGCCTCCTAGGTAGTAAGAGCATCAGGTTTTCACAGCAGCCTGGGCAACCCACCCTCTGAGACTCCACCTGATAGCGGTGGGAAAATGACTCTGGAAATCCCTTTGAAAATGGGCCATCTCTGTAGTCAGTGATCTGGAATAATCAGGGGACCTGAAGGACACTCGGAGGAAGGGGCTTCAGCCACACATGTGAGTGAAAACTTTGTCTGCAATAGAAAGTGGACCTGGGGCCTGATCCGCGGTGGACTCTCAGACAAGGTGCCATGGTGAAGCAGGACTGGAGAGGAGGACCCATATCTATCTGCCCCATCTCCAGGTGCAGGGAACCAGCTCGGCCACAAAACCGGTGGGAACATGGAGACCCTGTGTGACTCTTACCTCTAGTGACCTTTCCAAGGCTTTGCCCTGGCAGCGGTGACCTAGAGGAGCAATTTCTTTTTATTTATTTATTTACTTATTTTTTAAAAGCCTACAGCACCCGGTATTCCCAGATGGTCTCCCATCCAAGTACTAACCAGGCCCGACCCTGCTTAGCTTCCGAGATCAGACATCGGGCGCGTTCAGGGTGGTATGGTCATAGACAGGAGCAATTTCAAAAACTGAAACTCCTGATGTCATTTTCCTTTCTGCCTGAGCTCACTGCAGTCGTGTGGACCAAGGCTTGGCCACTCGAGAGGTTCTCAGTCCTCTGGATCCTGGATGGGACTCCTCCACACTCCCGTTGACTTAGGACATAGACTGAGAGATTTTGGGCCTGTCAGGGTATCCCTGTGAGTGACCACAGGCCACATGGTCGGGGGCCAAGCAGCCACCAGAGGTGGTCGAGGGTTCATCTTTTGTCTCCCGGGCCTGACCCTGGGAATTCAAGTCCTGAGCCCTTGACTCCCGCTGCACTCCATTTTACTTCCCACGGCATTCCTTCCACCACAGGAAGCCAAGAGAGCAAGATGGTCCCTCTTGTATGCACAGACTCCAGCTCTCACCAGACCTGCTGTGTTCCCCGGCAGCCATGGCCTCGTGATTTTAGAGGCTTCTACAGAGTGCTGGATGCTACCCTATAGCACGGCTCTCGGCAGGGCAAAAACAGCTCAAGAAGGAGGAGAGGAAAGGCTGGAAAAGGCATTCCTTTGCTCTGTAATGTTTTGGCTTTCACAAACTGCCTGCAGCTGTGGGCAAGGGACCGAATGTGGGGGATGGCCCCCAGCTACACAATTTAACTGGGAAGATTTTGAATCTATGGCTTAAGGGGTTCTGGAAACTGGTAGCCAGGGAGTCTGGTCAGGATGGTTTTGTGACAGCTTCAGGAATTAGGATGGCTGTACCTGGTGGTGCCTGGTCAGAGGCACTCCTTTCAGTAAGCCCTGGTGTGCTTTTAAGGGTCCAGAACAGCTGCATGGTGATCCCCACTCCAAACCCTGACCATTTCCCACTGGACTGTGAGCGTCAAGAGAGAGCCCAGAACCCTTGGTCACCCCTAACGCTAGTCTGTTTCCAGCCTGGATTTACCACCTTTGCCAGGAGAGCATGTCCACACGCTCACAAACAGGCCAAAGCGAAGGCTGACTTTGTACTGAAAAGTGCTGGGTGGTAAAACTGCCCTCTCGGCTCCCAACTCAGCCCTCCAGCCTGAAACTGTCATGCAGGCTTAAATCAAAACTCTCTTCAACACCCCAAGCCGGCTGCCCAACCTCCCACAGAGATGACTCTGAGATTCCCGCTTGGAAGGCAATGCTGCTCTCAAGCCGCAGACGCGTGCTTACCCATGCTGTACTTGGCTTTGGTACACGTCGTCCTCTTCAAGATCTCATAGACCTATTGCCGGGACAAGAGCGGGGAGAGCAGCTGCTTCAGGCATGTCCCTCCAGCAGAAACTGCCCGTCTGCTGTGGCTGCGGAGGACCTGGGTACCCATGATGCCCTCCTTGGAGCTGTTTTCCAAGGAAGAACAGTGGCCTTTATTCAGGGACCGTGGGCCCAGCTTGGGATTCTCAACAATGTCAGAGGCTTGAGGTCCTCAGGGAGAAATGGCTGCACATGCAGGCCCCATCTTTCACGATGGCTGCTGGCCCCGGCAAAGCAATGCAGGGCCCTCCTGGGCCTAGTGCTGGTGTCACAGCTGGGCCCCGTACCCGGCCTGGTAGGTTGACAGTCCCCTCGTGCTGAGAGATGAGTTGGAACAGCACTGCTCGGGGACACAATCCTGAATGTTCTAGGACCCTGGAGGATTGGCGGCTGGGGGGAGGGGGCAGGCCTTGGGATCCATTCCCCACGGTGGTGGCAGGAGGTGGCTGGGTTCCCGGTGCCTGGGCAGAGCCCTGCTGAAGGGATCCCACCCCAGTGCGTGCCCCGTGACTAGTGAAATGTCTTGTTTGGTGGCCTCGGCGGCTCCGGCTCAGGAGTCCGTCTGCCTGGACCCGGGTGCTTGCTTTGCCCTTTGCAGCTGTGCGATTTTGGACCAATGACATCGCCACCCCCGCCTCAGTTTTTCTATGTGCAAACTGGGGTGACAACAACTGGTCCTGCTGCACAGATGTGCGTTTCAGAGCACACAGATCCTGCCTCCAGTCCCTCAGGCAAGGCCAGCGTCCTTCCAGTGCCCCCCAAGCCCAGGGGGTCCGAGCTCTTCCCCTCCGCCTCCGTGGGACCCACCCGTCCAATAACCCCTCTCTCACGTTCCAAACCCACTCCTGCAGCTGCAGGGCCTCCTCCCTGGTGGGTCCTTCTCCCAGAAACACGTGTCCCCTTCAGATCGGAATAGCTCCAGGGTCCCTTTAACATCCCTGCCCTAAAGCCACCACCCTCCCGGTGGCTGTATCTTTTAGCTCGGCTTGCCTCTCCCCACCTCCAGATTAGAAATGTGCTCAGAGCCTCTTTCCTCGCCCCAGGCTTAGGCACACAGCAGGTGTCCAACACATCCCTGCTGAATAAAGGAAGGAATCGCCAACTCAGCTATTCTCAATGGCTCGCTCCCCATTATCCCTCAGATCTAATTGGTCCTGACCTTGCTGATTCTCCTGCAACCACCTCCTCCCTTCCATGCACAGCTGTGGCTCCCTTTCATGACCATTGCCATGAGCCCTCCACTACCAGTCATCTGGCCTCCCACATCTGGCCTCTGGGAGTGATCCTTCTAGAACAGATCTGACCATACCCTCAACTGTGCTCCACGACCTATGGCTCCCCAGTGCCTACAGGCTGAAAGTCTAAGACCCAAGACAAGCACAGTGGGCCCATCACTATCGAGCACTGCTGGTCTCTGACGCCTTACCCACTTGTACACCGGGCCACCCCAGTGCCAGGACAGAGTGAACGGTGTGGAGAGGAGTGGGGAAGGGCTGTCACTCCTCCACACCTGTGCTTAGAACCTCAGCCACCCCTGCATGCTGTTGGATTTTGATGACTATTAGGCCAACGCTATGAACTGCCAGTTTCTTCAGAGCATGTTGGCCATTTAGGAACTGGCCTCCGGGGTCTCTGGGAGGAAGTGTCCTTTCTCCCCACCCCAGATCTGCCTGTCCCAGCAGTGGCTCAGAACCCCCCGTGCTGGTGCGACCTGCACCACCCTGCTGCTGGCTGCCTGCCAGTCTCAGGTGGTGGCCGTGAGGAGCAGTCGTCTGGACAAGGTCACCCCAGCTGCCTCCTCCCAGCCCTCCATCTCTGCCCAGCCAGGGTGGGCTTTCTGGGCAGGGAAGAGAGAGCAACGACAGCAGTTTGGGCGCCAGGTTCACTGCCTGTTTCGCTAGGAGTTGGGTCCTAAGCCAGGCACAGCGCCAGCTTGGCTGGAGGACAGGTTGTCGGCTTATGGATAAACACACAGCCAGTGCCTTGAGTAGGGCAGGGTGGCCTGGTCAGAATTCAAACCTCGGTTGGCTCCTCTGGAAAAGGCCTAGGAAGAGATCCTAACCCACGTGCCTTTGCCTCCCCCACCACCCCCCCGCCCCCACCTCCTTGCTCCAAAAGCCCCAAACTGTGGCCTGATGGTCAGGCCCGCATAATCCCACCAGGAGGAGGCGAGGAGGCTCTGAGGGATGTGCTGGAAGCTGCACAGACATGGGAACACTGACCTCTGAAATCACTCGGGGGGCTGGCTTCCCCCCTGCTTTCCCGAGCTCTGTGCTTACTCCCTTCCTCCGCACTGCCTCCGTCCCCTGGGCCCCTAGCTGCCCTCTCCCTTTCATTATTCTAATTATTTCTGTCACAGACAATTAGAGCCGGCTTCCACCGGGAGGAGTTTCACCAAAATGAAATTATCATCTGCTTCCCCAGGGCCACCTTGCTGGTGAGCCATTTCCAGGCGTGTGTGATACTTACAATTGTGCTCCGGGTTTTGCTGTCGAAAAAGGAATCCTTATCAGACAGGTCAAATCTGTGGAAAGACGGAAAAGAAATAAGACACAGTTCAGTTCTCTGGGTTTCAAGGCCCTGGGAAACCACGCTGTCCCCATTAGCGGTGACCCTGAAATGGACGGAACTTTGTCCACACACCAGGTATGACCTGTCCACCCCTGGGCCTTTGGGATGGTTTTTGTTACCACTCCTGCACCTGCGTGAGGCCTGAGACCCACACAGGTGGGAAGTGATCTGAAAGGCAAGTATGGTCAGACCATCCCCCAACCCCCATTCCCCACCGCCCCCACAGCCCCACCACTCTCCCCATCCCCCACAGCCCCCACAGACCCCCATCCCCCATCCCCCATTCCCCACAGCTCCCCATCCCCCACAGCCCCCCCACTCCCCCATCCCCCACAGCCCCCACAGCCTCCTCACTGCCCCATCCCCCGTAGCCCCCACGGCCCCCACATCTCCCCCATCCCCCATAGCCCCCACAGCCCCCCCACTCCCCCATCTCCCACAGCCCCTACAGCTCCCCCACCCCCCACAGCCCCCCAGAAGATCCCTGCTTCCTTTTGATGACATCCTCTGCAGGCAGCTTTTAAAGCCTCTGCTTCAACAAAGCAGGGGCCGGGGTCAGTATCACTGCCACCATCAGACAGTTCCAACCTTGAAAACAATCTCCCTGGACTTCCAATGGTTTGGGTCCTGCTGGGCTGCCCAGGGATTGCCTGGGGCTTCCTGAGGGTGGAGGGGTATCTTGGGAACACACTCCCTGCTCTCCAAGGCACTTGGGGGAGAGCTGGGGAGGGCGGCTGGGCAGCTTCCATCTCCACGGGCCTGGAGGTGAGCCTAGCCCTGGCCAGGCAGCGGGGCTGACCCAGTCGGCTCAAGGCAGAGATGGGGAGGTGGGCGGGGGTCCTGGAAGGAGGGCAGTTTCCTCTAGTGCCCCAAGCCCCCGTTCTGGAGCTGGAGGAGAGGGCTGGGCTTGGGGGTGCTTCCTTCCCTCTGGTGGCATGCCCTGTCCCCTCTAGGAATTAGGACCTGGTAAATGCCTCCACTGACGCTCCTGGCTCCACCCCTCCTACATTAACAAGCAAGGACCCCTGTGGGCTGGGGCACCTGTTCGTCCTCCCTGTCCATTCTTCCAGGCCCCCCGACCCTGTGAGGACCACTGTCCAGGAGCCCGCCTGCCCTGTAGAGCTTCCATCCAAAGTCCCTCTGGGCTCCCATGGCTCAAGCTTTCTATTCCTGCCTCTGCCCACGCTCCAGCTCTGCCAGTGAGGCCAGCAGAGCCCTTGCAGTCACGCTGACCCAGGTGGCTACGCCCTATTGCCCCTCGGGAGCGGGGGAGGAGGGAAGGTTCCAGAATAGGCTTGGCCCTGTCAGGCAAGCCAGCTGGCGGTGAGTCCCTGGGGCCTCAGGCCTCCCGCCTGGGGATGCTTTTTAATTTCTGCCACAGGGAGTGAGACTTACTTGGGCTCAAGGCTGCCTGGGCTTCAGGAGGCCTGGGTAACCAGACCCGGGATGGGGGAGGGGCGGCGGGGGTAGGGGAGGGGAGGTGGGGGCGGGGGGAGGCATGTCCAGACTACTGCTTTGGGGTCCTCACTCAGGCTGAAGAAGTTTTTTCTGTGTCACCAAGCAGGACAAGATGCTGTGGCCCCCTAACTCCTCAGGTAACAGGGACCTTGGAAATCATTTCCACAGCCTCTTCTGCGCTCAGCAACTACAGAGCTCTTACAAGAATATGCTCTTCTTTGGGGGACAGAGAATCGACCCACATTTCTCATGCTAGAGGGTTAAATCCCCACACACAGGACCCTCTGGGGAGCAGGATGGGGGTCCCCACTTACAGATGCTGCTTCTCTCTGGAGAAGGGATAGGAGAGTATCTTCATGGTCTGGGGTCTGTGGTCAGCCACTTTGGGCTGGATGGGGTCTGTGATTTTCTGGAGCACAGAGTTGATTTTTTTCAGGAGGCCACGGGTCTCATTAATGTGGTACATCTGCAGATAAGACAGGTACAGGGAGATGTGTCACCCTGCTGGACCACGATCCGTGTCTGTCCTCAGATGGTCAGAGAACGATCCCACCCCATGCAATGGCACGTCCTGTGAGCAGAGTGTCTGGGTGAGCCAGAATGTCCCCCACCCCCCACCCATGCTGTGAAAGCCCGGGGTTTCAGGAGCGCCCAGCCAAAAGCACAATTATAATGCGTTCCAGAGAATCTCCCCCTACGCTTTACTTTTACTTCACAAGAGGTAATCCAACTGGTCTCTGAGGACGAGAGAAGCCGAAGGCTGATTTACCACCTCGCACGGCTTCACCCTTCTGCCCGCCAAAGTAAATACTGACTCCACGCTAAGCTTCTGGGAATACACTGTCAAACTGCCTTTTGGATATAAAGTTTTCACAGATTAAAAAGAAAAATCCCAGTAAGCAAGAAAATGTAATTAAAATGAATCTGATAAACTGTCTGAGACACCAAAATCACAGAAGCACCAGGGCCCCAAGTGTAACTGTGTTTGCAGTTACAGTAGATTCCCAGGGCAGAGAGGGGGTTCCTCCGCCTGCACCATCTCTTGGTGGGTGGTCTCTAAAGATCACCCGGGGCTGGGTCACCTTCACCACAGTCAGGACCCTGGAGCCTGGCGGCCTTGTCACATCAAGCCACTTTGTCCTCCCAGGGGTAGCCTTGAAGCCCGCTGGGCTTTTTAATACAACTCAGGGCCTCCAGGTAAGTACGCTTCACGTGACCCAGGCAGGCATTCAAGTGACCTCAAGACTTGACAATACATTTCAGGGCAGAACCATCAACACCAACCTTCTTCGTCGGCATCTTCAGTTTCAGAAACTCCGCCTCTCTGCACAGCACATTCCAGGGGGCGTGGATCTTCACAAACCCAACTCCATGGATTTTAGTCTAGATAGAGAAGGAAAGTTCTGGGTCAGGGTGGGTGGATCTGTGTGGAAACCCACCTTGATCTTCAGATGAGACCGCAGTTTATCCAGCAGCTGCTGTGCATGGCTGCTTTCACTGCGGCCTCATTCCATGTCTATGACACTTTGAGGCGCTCGTAGAATCCCTTTTTTGCAGAAGGTGGGAGGGAGTGCAGGGGGTTACGGGGCTCCCCCAGGTCACATAGGAAACTTTAAGAGCCAGGAAGGTCTAGAGGAGGGTCCCCAGGGGTACAGACTCCAAAGCACCGGCGAAGTTCTCAGGAGGGTTTAGCCAAGGGCCCCAAAGCAGCCCAGGCCACAAAAGAAAACCTTTCAGGATGCAGAGTCCAAGTCCCCTGGCCTCCACCCGGGGTCACTCAGGGACCTGTGAGTCCCTGAGCAGTGCCGAAGAGGGGATGGCTAAAGAGGGTCCCCCTCTGGGTCTCTTCCCGCTGTGGGTCAGGGCCACACTTCTGCCTGCTCCGGGTCCACTCCCCAGGGGTCCCTTGTATCTGCATTGACTTTATCCTAAAGAGAATGGACAGCTTGGTGCAGGGGCTCGAAGACTGGCCCGAGTTTAACTCCAGCTCCCTCCTGAAACGGCTGCAAGCTTGGCCACGTCACCTCTCTCTGGTCCTGAATGACAACAGTGAGTAGCAGGGAGTCACCGATCGCTGGCTGGTGAGGATGTGGCATGAGCTAGGGGCTTCATGGGAGCCCACTCCATCAACCTTCACTGCAGCTTGGTGAGAAAGGCCCCTGTCACAGATGGGAACACTGAGGCTGGGGGAGATGAAGTCACCACAGCCTACAGTCCTGCTGCCGGCAGAGTGGAGCTGTGTTCAAACACAGGCGGTGTTACCCGGACTCCCCACGTTTTTTTTTTTGAGATGGAGTTTCGCTGCTGCTGCTCAGGCTGGAGTGCAGTGGTGTGATCTCGGCTCACCGCAACCTCCGCCTCCTGAGTAGCTGGGATTACAGGCATGTGCCACCACGCCTGGCTAATTTTTGTATTTTTGGTAGAGACGGGGTTTCTCCATGTTGGTCAGGCTGGTCTTGAACCCCTGACCTCAGGTGACCCACCTGCCTTGGCCTCCCAAAGTGCTGGGATTACAGACGTGAGCCACCGCGCCCGGCCTCCCACTCTTAATTGGGGATCAGACGCAAGATGCCCCCAACATCTTCAGCTTTCCCTCCCCCCTCTGGATGTCACATTTAAGAGAGTCCCTTTACCAAATGAGCAGCATCTATGCAGCCACAACCTATTTCTCATCAAAGACACACGTCACATTGATCGGCCTTTCTGTCACCCTGAGACCACCCTGCTGCCCAGGGATGTCACAGGAAGCAAAATAGCGCGGTGTCTCCCTGAGCCAGCATGGCCTGTGGGCACTGGGGCCTCCATCCCCCATGGCTTGGGGGTCAGGCTGCAGCTTCCAGACTGAGGTCCCATCTGCCTCTCCTTTCCACAATTCTGAGACTTAAAGGAATGGACAGGAGGAAGTCTCGGCAAAAGGCGATGAGCCGGCGGGAGGCAGCGCCAGTGCCGGCCGGGACCCCATCCACCTGCTCTGGGTGCAGTTGCAGGCTCGGGGCCTGACCTTGCTTCTGGGCCCCCTTGCCAATGATAGGCTGGGTGTGTGACACAAGTATGTAGGTTCAATGTAGCTTGTTGACAAAAAGCAAAAACTCATCCCCAAGCGACAATGAAGCCAAAGTCCTTTGGGGATGAGGTTTTTTTTTTTTTTAATCATTTTTTTGTTGTTTTGAGACGGAGTCTTGCTCTATTTCTCAAGCTGGAGTGCCGTGGTGTGATCTCAGCTCAGTGCAACCTCCGCCTTCTGGGTTCAAGCGATTCTCCTGCCTCAGCCTCCCGGGTAGCTGGGATGACAGGCGCCCACCACCACACCCGGCTAATTTTTGTATTGTTAGTAGAGACGGGGTTTCACTGTGGTGGCCAGGCTCGTCTCCAACTCTTGACCTCAGGAGATCCGCCTGCCTCGGCCTCCCATAGTGTACTTGGGGATGAGTTTTAAGTAAACAAAATCTGAAATGGTTCAAGTAAATGTACCCAGCGAGCGCATTGGTGGAAGCCTGTGAATGCAACGGTCCCAGGGACCCGGGAGAAGCTTCCAGGTCCAGCAGAGAGAGTTAAAGGAGGAGCCCCAGCGCCTCAGGTGGCCCGCCGAGAAAGGGAGGCGCTCCTCGACGCCCCAGCTTCATCCCATGCTTCTTCCTGGTCCGACTGAAAAGCAAACGCCTATGGGGTGAATCCTGTTCGGCCACTCCTCCCGAAGCCACCCGTGGTCACTCATGCTGACGGCAAGGCCCACGGCTGCATCCACGAGGCCTGCCCTATGCCATCCTCTCTCCAGCACCACCGCTCAGGCCTCGTCTGTGCTGCCCTGCTACAGCAGGCTCAGAGTAGCCGCTCTGCACAGATTTATGGAAGGAATGAACGAAGGACAATCATACAGTAACAGTAACAGTCATGTGGATGGAGGCCGACAGTTACGGGCCGGTCCCTGCCGCATACATGCCGTGGGTTTCAGCTCATTTAATCCTTACCACAAGGCTGTGAGGTGGGTTCAGTCATTGTTCTCATTTCGCAGCTGGGGAAACTGATGCCTTGAGGTGTGTGCCATGCTAACCATTGTGGGAGCCTTGTGTGGCTGCTGTAACATGTGACCCCAAAGTGAGCATGTTAAAACTACAGAGGTTTATTCTCCTTCAGCACTGGAGGCCTGAGGTCCACAAAGTGTCTCCAGGGCCACGTTCCCTCTGAAGGCCCTAGGAGAGGATCCTTCCTGCCTCTTCCAGCTTCTGGGGGCTCTCGGCATTCCCTGGCTGTGGCCATGTCGCGCCAGCTGCTGGCTCCTCGGTGGCATGGCCTCCTCTCCTCACTGTGTCTGGAATCTCCCTTTGCCAGTCTCTGCTATAGGATTTATGGGCCACCCTAAATCCAGGATGATCTCATCCAGAAATGTTTAACTTCGTTCCCTCTGCAAAGACCCTTCTTCTAAACAAGGCCACGTTCTCATGCTCTGGGCGCCTGTGGATCGGGGGGCCACTGCTCAGCCCCTGCTTTCGCCCTGAGGCTGCAGGTTGGGGTTCAGGGTGGTTTTGTGCAGGGGCCTGTCTCAGTGGTTAGGGAACAGAAGTGTGGACCCAGGAGTGCGGGCTTGAGGCTGCTTCAGAGAAACAGCAGGACCAGGCCACCCCAGGCATGGTGATGGGACAGTGTGGGGTGTGAAGACCCTTGTGGGGAGCCCAGGGTGGAAGGACGTAAGGGGTGGGCTTGGGCTCCCTCTGAGAACTGACGATCTCAGCGTGAACTGGAGGAGGCAGCGCCAGGGACTCCATCAAGACGAGCCCAGATCCTTCTGTGGCCCTCAAGGGGCGGACTGGCTGGGCACTGTGCTTAGAGGCCTGGGACGGGGTGGCTTGGGCTGGAATCCTGCCCCGGCCCTGTGTGGTTTCCACAAAGTGACTTAACTTCTCTGAACCTCCATGTCCTCTTCACAAACTGGGCATTGCAAGACTTGTTTCCCAGCACGGAGCCTCTGGTGCTCCCCGCAGCCCTGGTCCAGCTGAGTCCCTGCCTGTGTAAGCACGGACTCCTTCAGCCAAGAAGCTTGAAGCCGCCTCCTCAGTGCTGGGGGGCCACGGAAGGCACTGAGGCTGGAGAGGTGGTGGTCTTCCATCCTGGTGACCCACAGGAACTGTGCTGACTCCATGGGGCACCTCTCAGTCACGAGAAAAGACAGCCCACGTGCAGGAGAGCCTGTCTTTTCCTGTTACAGACACAGATTTATTTCTGGGCTCTGCTCGCTCGCATGCAAAGACCCAAAATATATTTCTCTGAGTCCATGAAGATTTCTGCACAGTGCTCAAGGAGCTGGTGCCTGCTGCTGGCTGCCCTGGGAAAACATGCACCCCTGTTTACGAGAGCAACGGGGTCCCTCCCAGGAAACATCTGGCAGGATTCGGGAAAGGGGTCATGGGACCAGTTCGGGGAAAAACACATGTGGGATGTTTTAAAGCATGGTGCCCGGCCTGACCACAGCCTGTCCCCAGCAGAAGGACACTGGGAGAGACAGCTGTATCCCCTTTGCTCCCAGCCGGTACCCTGAGGAGTGCGTTCTGCCCCAACTCTGGCCCCTCAAGCTGGGGGCTTTTTTTTTTTTCTTTTGAGACAGTGTTTCGCTCTTGTTGCCCAGGCTGGAGTGAAATGGTGTGATCTCGGCTCACCACAACCTCCACTTCCTGGATTCAAGCGATTCTCCTGCCTCGGCCTCCTGAGTAGCTGGGATTACAGGCATCTGCCACCACACCCAGCTAATTTTGTATGTTTAGTAGAGATGGGGTTTCTCTATGTTGGTCAGGCTAGTCTCGAATTCCTGACCGCAAATGATCCACCCTCCTTGGCCTCCCAAAGTGCTGGGATTACAGGCGTGAACCACCATGCCCGGCCAAGCTGGGATATTTGAGGTTCATGAGCCTACTGGGCTGAGAACCACAGCTGTGGGGATGGGGAGGCCCCACCTGGTCAGACCACAGGGCTCTGTGAGGGGACAGAGTCAGGTCCCTCAAATAGCCCCCAGTCAGCGGGGGCAGAAGACAACTATGCAGAGACTAACCATGTGGGCTGAGACCTCCCTCTGAGCACAGCCCAAAAGGACTCTGACCTCCCTGGAATTGCTTCCGGCATTTTTGTTTCAGAAGGAAGAGAGTCACAAACAGGAAGGACAAGTGAGTCCCCCGTGGAGGATACACAGCGGGCAGGGACACCAAGGGGTCCCCGCTACAGTCCCCGTGGCCCGAGGGCCTAGACCCTCTGTCCGCACGGTGGCCCTGTGCACTTCCATCATCCGACCATAGCCATGCACATGACTCCCTGCAGCTGGAGTGTGGGCTTGAAATTCCCAGAAGATTTGAAAGTCTGCACCCCTAAAGATCAGACCTGGGTGGTTTCTGGGTTGCCCTTGGATTCTTTCCTCAGCCACCCTGATTCTACAGCCTGCTCCATACCCTGGAGGGCACTGTTCACTGTGGACGTCCAGCCTTTACTCAGGGGGTCGGGGTGCTGGACGGCTGAAGCCTGAGGGTCAGGGTGCTACTGAGAGGGCCTCCCCAGACAGCACCTCCGGCGTCGGGCGGGAACCACCGGTGTGTGCACTGCGGCCCAGGCTGCTGGATCACTGGACGCAGGGGAAAGCGCAGGAGCCCGTTGTCAGTGGGGTTGGCACCCGGAGCACCTCCAGCACCACAGAACCCCTGGACAAATCCCCATCTCTTTGTCCTCAGTGTCCTCAACCACCAAGGAGGAGAACAGCCAGGCTGTGGGACGTGGTGTGGCCCCGTCGGGAGGACACGGGCCTCTTCTAACCCTGTGTGTCCATGAGGACGTGGGGTTGCTGTGGTCTAATCCTTCTGCTGCCGGACTGGGGCCAGACACCAGGAGCCCTGGCGGCTGCCCTAGAGGGGTCACATTCGCTTCCATAAATAGGCTTTTAGGGCACGTGATGCCCAGTGCTGCATCCCTGGTCAGCCCTTCCTGACCAGGCGCGTTTTCAGCAGCCCTGGCATCTGCCGCCTCTCCCCGTTGGCACCAGCTTCCAGCACGGACAGGAGCTGGAACACTGGGTCTGGAGCCAGGTTCGTCTGTTTGGTGGACTGTCGTGTCCCCAGCGTGGACAACAGCACTGGTCACAGAGCAGGTGCTCAGCGATAGCCACTGAAGGAGGGAGGAGGAGGGGGGGAGGTGCCCAACTTGACCAAGTGCCTACTGTGCGCTGTCGAGGACGCCCCGCCTTGCAGACTCCATCCCCCTTCTCTCCGACCTTTTGGTAGCTGTCAGCGTGTCCACATCAGTAAATATGGATGAGGGGGCGGGAAAGGTCTGCAGCCCCTCGTCCCAGGCCCATGTGCAGTAGACACGGAGGGGGATCTCAGCCTGACCTTGACCCTGCAAAGCTCACTCCTACCCTCCACCCACACGGCTCCAGAAGGCACGAGGGCAGGATGGCAGACGCTGTCAGTCCCTGGGCACGGGTCTGCGTGGAGAGGTCATCGCCCTCACACTGGCGTTTCCCACGCTGCCGTGACTGCTGAGCATGTCCACGCTGCACAGGAAGACCTGGCTCCCATGGCACAGACGTCGCTATGAAGTACAGTTGACGGACTGTGTCTGGAGCAGCACACCCCACATCATCCTGACACGGTCTCCAGACTGGAGTCTCAGGCGAGCTGAGGACCCAAGGAATGCCGCTCCGTGGGTGAATCAGGCGCCAGTGCTCTTTCCTGAGCATGGGGCAGGGACTGGGCCCTGGGCAACTTTAACTCCAGCCCTCGCCACGGGGTCTGGCCCTAGGCCTGCCCAGTGATATCTTGTTAAAGAAATAAATGATAGGTAAGTCAGCAGAAATATTGTTTCACATTCCTGCTTCTGTTGAAGGTGGTAGATGGCTCAGATCAGCCCTCCCAGGATACATAGTAAAGAATGCATCACAAGAGAAGAAACAAGAAACGGTCTGAAAAGCGGTCCCCAGTCTTTTTGGCAGCAGGGACTGGGATCATGGAGGGCAATTTTTCCACAGGACAGTGATGGGATGGGCGATGGTTTTGGGATGAAACTGTTCCACCTCTCGATTTTCTTTTTTTTGAAACAGAGTCTTGCTCTGTCTCCCAGGCTGGATTGCAGTGGCATGATCTTGGTTCACTGCAGCCTCCGCCTCCCAGGTTCCAGCAATTCTCCTGCCTCAGCCTCCCAAGTAGCTGGGACTACAGACACGTGCCACCAGGCCTGGCTAATTTTTCTATTTTCAGTAGAGACGGTGTTTCACCATGTTGGCCAGGCTGGTGTCGAACTCCTGACTTCAGGTGATCTGCCTGCCTCAGCCTCCCAAAGTGCTGGGATTACAGGCATGAGCCACCACGCCCGGCTGAAACTGTTCCACCTCTGATCATCAGGCATTAGATTCTCACAAGGAGCACACAATACAGATCCCTTGCATGTGCCGTTCCCGACAGGATTTGCGCTCCCATGAGAATCAAATGTCACTGCTGATCTGGCAGGAGGCAGAGGTCAGGAGGGAATGCTCGCCCGCCACTCATCTCCTGCTGTGTGGCCCGCTTCCTAAAAGGCTACAAACCGACACAGGTGCCCAGCAGAGCAGGAGGAGAGAAAGGGAAGGAAAAGGAGGAATGGGGCCCACCCTGAGAAGCTCTGGCCCCTACAGCCACAGCGCCTGCGAGGGCCTGGGTTCCTCGGCCTGCAGCTTTGGTTCAAGGCAGTTCCCGTCTACAATGCTGGACAAGGTCACCGTCATCCCAGGCTTTGGGAAACCCCACAGATGATAAGAGGTCAAAGACTAGCAGATGAGTGAACCAGACCCACCCCCACCAGGACAAGAGACAGCCCTGGGAGGAGCATCAGCTGAAGTGACCGAGGTAGAAATCAGCCCACTCAGCTTGGGATTAGGAAAGGATGAGCTGGGTAATAAATCAGCCCTGCCCACCTCGTTTAAACACGTAAACCTCAAGATAGAAAAGATCCACAAAGGACAGGAAACTATTAAAACATGACACGGCTGACTTGGAAAAGAACCAAATAGAACTCCTAGAAATAAAAGAGATCATAAAAAGAATGAAAACCTCAACGGACACGTTGGGAAATGCTCAACCCCTCCAAAGACAAGGAGACGCAGGCGGCTGGTGCCGGGCTCTGCTGGTGAGCAGCTCTGGCGGGGGTGAGGGGAGCCCTGTCTGCTGCATCAGCCGATTCCTGTGGTGTAAAGACCACACCATGGCCGATTTCAAGGCCAGAAACGGGGAACAACCAACTTGCAGAATTGCAGAAAGACATGACTCCAGCACACCGCGGGCCTGGACACAGATGAGGACCTCAGAACTGCAGCCAGAATGGCAATGATTTCACCCCAGTGTCCGGGATGCCCCGGGACAGAGCTGTGCAGTGATGGCCCCGGGGTCACTTTAAAAACAGGAATTTAATCAAAGGTCCAGAATTTACTTATTGTTTGAGACAGAGTCTCACTCTGTCACCCAGGCTGGAGTGCAGTGGCAAGATCTCGGCTCATTGCAACCTCCGCCTCCTGGGTTCAAGCAATTCTCCTGCCTCAGCCTTCTGATTAGCTAGGACTACAGGCATGCGCCACCATGCCCAGCTAATTTTTGTATTTTTAGTACAGACGGGATTTCCCCACGTTGGCCAGGCTGGTCTCGAACTCCTGACCTCAGGTGATCGACCCGCCTCGGTCTCCCAAAGTGTTGGGATTACAGGTGTGAGCCACTGCACCCAGCCCAGAATTCACTTTAAAATAAATATGTTTCCATGAAACCAAGACAAGCCTAAAGAAAATCAGGCAGTGTGCCGGGCGCGGTGGCTCAATCCTGTAATCCCAACACTTTGGGAGACCGAGGCGGGTCGATCACCTGAGGTCAGGAGTTCGAGATCAGCCGACCAAATGGAGAAACCCCATCTCCACTAAAAATACAAAAATTAGCCGGGTGTGGTGGCGGGTGTCTGTAATCCCAGCCACTTGGGAGGCTGAGGCAGCAGAATCGCTTGAACCTGAGAGGCAGAGACTGCGCCATTGCACTCCAACCTGGGCAGCAAGAGCAAAAACTCCATCTCAAAAAAAAAAAGAAAGAAAGAAAAGAAAATCAGGCAGTGATAAAAAGTCATCCCCAGCTGAAGACTGGGGAGGCATAAAATCTTTAGGGCCAGTGAAATCTGTAACAGTGGAATTAAGAGCGGAGAAATCGCTTCAGGACTAGACTAGAGGCCCTCGCAGCCCATTGTGCAAGAGGCCCCTTCTTCCTTCCTGGGGACGGGGGAACGGGGACTGTAAGCTTTAGGGCAAAGAGCCTGTGGGTGAGGTCAGGGCGGTTCAAAGGCCAGAGGTGCCACTCTCAGGTCAGGATGGCATTTCTGCCCCACCTGCTCACGGTTCTGATAGGAAGCCCACATGGGGTAGGGACCTGACAAGTCTCAGGAGCACGTTTATTGCTTTTATTTGTGCTGAGGAGCTGGGATTAGACCTGAGATCCTCAAATTCCAGGCCCCACCCCTGATGCCCGAATCTGTGAGGGCCTCTCCCCAGCCCTGCCAGTGCCCAGGACCTGCCGACAGTGACCGCAGCCCCAGGATTGCCTCCCACACCCACAAGGCCCCATGGGAAGTGGCGAGAAGTGGCTGCCCCTCCCTGTCCTGAGGCCACCTGGCAGCAGACAGGGGTGGGGTGCCCACAGGCAGGGAGACCCTTCTCCTCTGAGGGGGACTTGTGGTTCCCCTCTGGCGGGAGCAGGGCCAGGCCCTGGGAGCGGTGACGAGTGGGCTCTGTCCCAGGCCTGCGGTTGAGGGGTGTTTATGGCCAGTGCTGGCCAGCTCTGTCCCTGTGCAGGCTCCAGGATTAACTTTCTCAACTCTCTCCATGAGGAAGGTCATACCATCACCTCCATTTTACAGATGGGGACATTGAGACCCAGAGAGGGGAAGCCACTTGCCCAGGGTTGCTCAGCCACGAAGTGGTTGATCTGGGTCCACGTCCACGTACTTGGCTTTCAGCGTGGGCTGATCGGGGTCTGAACCCACACTCAGAGCTCAGAGGCTGCGTCTCCACCCCCCAAGCATCCAGCCCTGGGCTTTGTCTGAAAGCAGCAGCGCTTCTCCCATGGAGTCCGCCCTCACTTGCTTTTCAAAAGCAGCGTCCGTGAAGTTGGGGAACAGATGCTGCAGGAGCGGCCCCGCCCGCCACGGGGACACACGCGAGAGCCAGCTTGAGCCCTGGGCAGCGGCATGAAAGCAAACAGACTTTTACAGGGTTCCAGTGTCCACGGCCTTCACAGGACCTACCAAGGCCTGGGTCAGGTTCAACATCAGGGCAGTGGGGGCCTCAGCCACTCCCCCGGTACACACAGCCAAGATTTCAGTGTGTGGTGTTCTCCGAAGTGACCCCACGAACATAAATAACGTCCAGCAGGCTTTGAGGCTGGACTTCAAAAAGGCTAAGGGGTCTTAGTTGCAAGAAAACATGTTGGGACAAAACAATCTTCTTTTGTCCCTTTAATGAGAACCCTGGAAGCTGACCATGGCTGTCAAAGGGGCAGAGACAGAGGGGGAGGGAGAGGAAAAGAGATGGATGGATGGGGGGAGAGGAAAAGAGATGGAGAGGGAGGGGGAGGGAGAGGAAAAGAGATGGAGAGACGGGGGAGGGAGAGGAAAAGAGATGGAGAGAGGGGGGGAGGGAGAGGAAATGAGATGGAGAGACGGGGGGGAGGGAGAGGAAAACAGATGGAGAGGGAGGGGGAGGGAGAGGAAAAGAGATGGAGAGATGGGGGGGAGAGAGAGGAAAAGAGATGGAGAGGGAGGGGGGAGAGGAAAAGAGATGGAGGGTGGGGGAGGGAGAGGAAAAGAGATGGAGAAGGAGGGGGGAGGGAGAAGGAGAGCGACAGAGAGAGGGAGAGAGAGAGAAAGTGAGGGAGGGGTAGAGTGAAAAAGAGGAAGAGAGAGAGAGACAGAGGGGAAGAAAGGAGAGAGAGAGAAGGGAGAGAGAAAGGAAAAGAGAAAGGACAGAGACAGAGAGAGAAACAGACAGAAGTGAGAGAGAGACAGGCAGAGATGAAAAAGAGGCGAGGAGGAGGAGAGAGACGAAGAGAGGGAGACAGAGAGTGAGAGAGGGAATGGGGAGAGAGGGAGCAAGAGGGAGGGGGAGGGGAGAGACCTTGCTTCGAAGCCCTTCTCTCTTCCTGCCCTTTGGAGCCGTCCTGGGACCTCTGAGCCCCTCCTGTAAATCCACGTTGAAGGCCGCCCTGTGATCTAAGTGCCCCTGCCTTCTTGACCCACCCCCAGGTCTCTCTGGGACATGGCTTCGCCCTCCTCTGGCTCTTGGCTCATTGGAGTTGGCTCAGGCTCTGGGGTGTCACACGGTGCACCAGGGCTCGTGTGGACGCTGGGGTCTTGCTCTGAGGAGGCCTCTCCTAGTTTGCACCAAAGGCCCTTCCCACAGTCCTCACACCTCAAAGCACGGTTTGGGCAGGACCGGCGCCTCAGTCACCCCTGGAGCTGGGTCCCCCAGATCAGCTGAGCCAGAGCCTGCATTTTGACAAGACCCCGGGGGTTCCTGTGTGCCTCCTGGACCCTGCAGCAAGGCAGACCCGGACAAGGCTGGATCCTGTCACTGTTTCAGACAGTCCGGCCCGCCCTGGCCCTCGGACATGACCCTGCCCCATGCTGCTACCTTCCCGCTCCAGCCTGCCCCATCCAAGGAGCCTGCTCTGGGATTACTCGCCCCATGCGGCATCTCAGCTACTGGAATGGCCTGAGAGGCAGCCCCAGCAAAGATATCATCATGTCCTAACTCCTGGAGCCTATCACTGTGAATCGCACTTGGAAACAGGGGCTTTGCAGATGTAATCGAGTTCAGCTAAAGGCGTAGGGGTGGGCCCTAAGTAGAATGACTGGTGTCCTTACAAGAAGCGGACACAAAGAGACACAACAGAGAGGGCCGCGTGACCACAGAGGCTGAGGTTTGAGGGATGTGGCCACTAGCCAAGAACACCTGGAGACCCAGGAGCTGGGAGAGGCAGGAAGGTCCTCCCCTGGAGGCTTCAGAGGGAGCATAGCCTTGCTGGCACCTTGATCGTAAACTTGCTATGACAGCATCCATTTGTGTGACTTTAAGCCCCCGGCCTGTGGCCCTTTGCTATGGCAGGTGCAGGGCATGACATAGCTGTTACCAGGTCTCCAAGAACTGGCCCCATTGTGCACTCAGCCAAGCCCGTCTTCCAGGTCGCCCTGAGATGTCTCGACACAATGAACCTCCCGACTCGGTGAGGATGCACACATGGGGGCTGGGGTCTGCTCACAGCTGTGTGGGGCTCACAGCACACTTCGTCCAGGAGCGACACAGTGTCACCCCCACAGGCACCCCAGGAACAAAGGCCAGGTCACACCTGCACAGCTGGCTGTAGCAGACAGTCCGGGAGGTGGCTGGCACCCCCCGGGGGACCCTCTTGCTCATCTGTCCTCCTTTCTCTCCCTCCAGGTCTGCTTCTCCCTCCACCTCCCCATCCAGCCTTCAGAGCAGGATTCTCAACTGGGGGCGGTTTTGCCCCCATGAACCCTGGCAACGTGTGGAGACATTTCTGGTTTGTTTTCACAACTCGGAGCGGGGGGTGGGTGGTGCTACTGGCCAGGTAGAGGCCAGGGATACTGTTAAATAGCACCTGCTTCAAAGCAGCCAGTCTTCATTCTGGGGAAGGGTTTCACAGAGCGTGTGAGTATCTGATAGACTCTGCACATCTTTCTCCCCAGGAAAGCTCACAGAAGCCCTGAATTTTGCTTCCAACTGGGTAAGATTGCGCAACTGGGCTCTCCTGGAGGCAATCTTCTTTCCAAAATTGCAAACCCTTTGCTCCTTGTCATCTGAGCACACCTCCGGGAAAGGTTCATTCCCAAGAGTGCCTCTTCCCTGTGCAGTGCACACGGCCGCAGCTCTGTCTGCTCGCCACGCTGGCAGGGGCCTGCACACACCTCAGACGCTGCATGAGTGCAAGCCACCTTTTCCTAGATCTGGCTCTGCCCGTCTCCAGGAGAGCAGAGAAAGCAACAAGCCGCCCAAACCAAGGCTCCTTCCAATAGCCCCAGGGGCTGGTGCGTCTCAGATGAGAGCTCCAGGGTTTCCGGGAAGCCCTCATAAAGCAGTTTATGATTTGAGAGGCTCCAGCAGGGATGTGGGAACATCTCAACATCAGCCCTTTGAAAACCTGAATGGACACGTCTACCCCGCAATCATGGTTTCATCTTAAACATGGCCAGGTCAACTGCTGAAAAGCCTCTTTTAGCTCTCAAGCCAAATTACCAACAAATGTTGGGGTCATTTCACTGGTAAAAACTAGATCATTTTGCTGACAGCAACCAATGTCCTTATGTTTAGTTTTTTTTTTTTATTTCAAAGTCATGATAAAGAAGATGAAATGTTTAAAAAGATATTTATGAGATCTTATTTAACGAGAAAGGGTCTTTTCTCGCCCTAACTGCTGCTGTAATATACGATATGATATCAGCCAAGAACCTGCCGCAGGCCAGACTCTGAATTAAGCACTTTGCAAAGGTTACTTATGATCACTCAGTGATGCAAATACTCTTGCTATCTCCATTTTACAAATGGGGAAACGGAGGCCCAGCCTTTCCATCAGGATGAAGTGGGAAGTCTGGGATCTGGCATATAAGTCAGTCAGAATGACCAGACCCCAGAAGGTTCTGTGGAACATAAGTCCTCAGAGTTGTAGTCAGGAAGGAAGGACGGGGCTGGAGCGTCAGCCCCTTGGGGAACAGACGAGACGCCAGGAACACGGAGCTCAAAACCCAGCTCCCTCAGCGTCACCGCCCAGAGAGCGGCCTCAGCCCCCCAGCTCCCCTGGTCTCTCGAGCCCCTGATGGAGCCCATTCCTTGCTTCAGTGGTAAGTTGACATGCTGAAACAAACCCTGGATAGTAGCCATATTGTTCTGAAAGCCACAGGACTGGCGAGAGGGACCACAAGAAAACCCAGCAGGAGTCGACCGCTCTCCTCTCTAAGACAAAGTCGGGCAGGACATGGCTACCTTGCAAGTCCCTGTTCCCCAGCTGCTGCCCCCAGAGCCAGGGAGAAAATCTCTGAATCCTTGTCGGGATTAAATTTTTGCTTCCTGATCATCAAAATTTGGAGGGCCCCTGCACAGCCTTGAAACTCCAAAGACACCCATCTGGGTGGCGGCACTCACAGTCTCCTGCCAGGAAAAGGGGAAAGGAGACCCAGACAGATGCCCCAGGCTAAACAAGACCCCTTGACTCACTAGCTCAGGGTCCAGGGAGGCCCCACGGAGCATGCTGGATCGTTTTCAGGGAAAGTGATAGCTACTTGTCGCAAAATAGAGGTTCCCTAATTAACCTGCTTTTTGGTCTAAATACATCAAAGACATTCTTATCACTGGACCAAAAGCATTTGTGACGTAAGGACACAGGGGTGCCTGTGGATGAAATATCAAACCAACGCCAACTTTCATTGTTGGCATTCGCAGGTGGCGCCATGGCATCCTAAGTTCACTTGCCGACAACTTTTCCTGCTTTCCATGTGTTTTAGACTCTGCTGATTCTCGGTTAACCTGCACAGTGATGGCTCTGTAGGCTGGGGCCGTTCCCCCAGTCTTCACGGGAGGAAGGGCTCCCGTGCACACAGAGGTTAAGATGTCAGCCGTGGAGCACACAGCAGCCAGCAGAGCTTCTGAAGGAAGCACCGCCGTGCCAGGGCCGCTAAAGTCATTCTCTCGGCACACAGCTGCACCCTCGGCCTCGCAGCAGCCAGGCCTCAAGGTGGGTCGACCTTTTGTTCTCTCTCGAAATCTTTCTCCTAGGAGGATTCACAGGCTTTGCTAGGGCACAGGCTCCAGAACACCGTGTTACAGAGTCACGGACTTCCGAGCACCAGGGACGCCCAGCGCTCAGCCGGACCCACTCCTCACTCTACAGATGGGAAACTGAGGCCCAGAGAGGGGCTGATGCCATCCAGGAAGACTCTCAGTAGAGCTTCGTCCACCCTCCCCCTGATCGGGCAAATCTTCCCAGGAAAGGAGCTGAGCAGAAGCAGGAAACGCTGTGACCCTAAGGTCGTGGCTGCGAAGGCCAGCCTCTCTCCCAGAGCAGCTGTGGCCAGAGGAGCGGTTCAGGGTGACCCCAATGCTGTTCAAAAGCAATTTCTACCCCACCTGAACAAGAGCCGTGTTCACTCCTGAAGGAGGCATTCACTGCTCATCAGTCACCAGGGTGCCACGCCACATATTGCTCCCCTAAAGACCTCCTGGTCTTCTTTAAGGACAGCTTAGAGCTAAAGCAAGATACCGGCCTCACACCTTCTGAATATGAAAGCAGCTCCCCCGGCGGCCCCCACGAGGCCCACCCCCGCGAGCCAGCGCGCCCTGAGATAGTTACGTCCTCGTCCCGCTCCAGCTCCAGGCCGGCCTCCAGGAGGTTGCCCTCGTACTCCTCCCTGCGGAAACGCTTGTCGTCCTCGTGGTAGTCCATGGGGGGCTCGGCCGAGCCTGCGTCCAGTGGTGCCCCCGTGCCCGGCAGGGGGTGGTCCTGCTTGAGGCCGCGAGCCCCGAAGGGGGTGTCGCTGTGCTGCACCCTCCTGGTCAGGGTCCGGCTGCCCGAGGGCCTCTTGTGATGGTACACCAGGATGTAGTCCACCTTGCGCCGGCCGTCCCGGAAGTACAGGCCATACTTGCACTTGGCGTCGGGGTCCACAGACAGGGAGTTCAGCAGCTGAGGGCGGAAGAGAAGAGACGTCATTCACCATCGGGGGCTCCTGACGGGCCTTTGGAGGGCTCCGGCTCCCTGCCCGGCCTCACTCACTCAGTCACTCAGTCACTCAGTCACTCAGTCACTCACCACCTAAGTCACTCCCTCACTCAGTCACTCAGTCACTCAGTCACTCAGTCACTCAGTCACTCAGTCACTCACTCACCCACTCATCACCTAAGTCACTCACTCACTCAGTCAGTCACTCACTCACTCAGTCACTCAGTCACTCACTCACTCACTCACCCACTCACCACCACAGTCACTCACTCACTCACTCACGCACTCCTCACTCACTCACTCAGTCACTCACCACCTAAGTCACTCACTCACTCA
>CAUYQU010043597.1:0-11555 GCA_963574635.1 Cheracebus regulus | reverse complement strand
CATGCTCAAGATTAAGTGAAAACTTCATACAGCCTACAGGCTACAAAGTTCAGGGAAAGTGGAGTGCATGCCACAAACCCTGAAGGTTACACTAGCAAAGCTCTGTCAGGAAACCCAGGCTTCCTGGGTAGATATGCTTCCCCTAGCCCTGTTGAGGTCACGGTGTACACCAGGACCCACGGGTTACTCACCCTTTGAAATCCTATGTGGGAGGCCCCCCCTCTCTGGTTAACAAAGTGAGGGGAGACCTCAGACAGCTAGGGGAAAGAAGCATGACATCCCAGCTGCAGGCATTGGGAAAGGTGCTGTCCCAGGTCAGTCAGTTTGTAAAAGAGAGAACACCTATCTCCCTAGCCAATTCAGAACATCCCTTCCAACCTGGGGAACAGGTTTGGGTAAAAGATTGAAAGAAGGAACCCCTTTCAGCCTGTCTGGACAGGGCCCCATACTGTAAGCCTTGTCACCTCAATTGCTCTCAAAGTTGCAGGAATTGTTCAGTGGCTGCATTATTCCAGAGCCAAGAGGGCCCACCTAGATGCATCACTGGACCAGTGGATTGTGCATCCAGACCCCCAGCACCCCACGAGAATCACGCTCCGGAGAGCTGAAACCTGAGGACTCGTCAAGCCCTGCTCTAGTCACACAACTGGAAGCTGACTAGTCAATGCAAGGCCGAAGCTTGAGGAACTTCTACTGAATCAGCAAATGTGGACTGAAATAGTAATATCTGGGGCTATTTTGGCAGCATTTGTTGTTCGGCTGGTGTGCTGCCATTATTGTCGTCCCTTGAGGGATATTCCTTGTCCTTGCTTAGTGTAGGACGATACCTTCTGCTTTGTTCACAATGACTTGAATACTTGTCCTACCCATCCTACCCTTCAGGCAGCCCAGTACTACTGCATACCCTCTACTACCAACCATCCCAGGCTACCTTAACCGAACCATCAGCTTAACCCATGCATTGCTAAACTGAGCTAATCCGAACCTAGCCAGAGATTGTTGGTTATGCATCTCCCTCTCTGATGCAGCATATGCTACACTCCCAATCCCAACAAAAGCCTGGGTCACCACCAGCATGTCTCATCACCCCAAATATGAAAGCCAGGCTATTTCAGGGCCTCTGACCCCACAAGCCCTAGCTCAGTTCCCAATTTCTGAAACCACAAGAACCACTTTAATAGGACGTGCAGTCAACCTCCTATGGTCCTATATGAGTAATTTCACGGGCCTGTGAAACAGCCAGCCTGTGCATGGGCCCATAACCACTAGCACAGAGTTGACCTTCCAGACCCCATCTGTATCCAGCGAAATCTGCCATCAGGTACACCCTTGGAGCACCTGCAGCCTCACCAGTGTAATTAACATCATAACAGCTTCAAATTCCTAATAACTGCAAACTTCAGGTTGCTCAGGAAGCCCCGTTCGGGAACTATGTTCGTTTTTCATTTTCTAGCAGGAGGCCCTACTAAGCCCAGAAAAACTACTCAACAAGAATTTACACTTTCGCAATGATGGACACAACCCATGTGTAACCATGCACTCATGGACTCCTTGTAGCTTGCCTCCCACTCCAACCGAATGTCTCCTTGTGCCAACCTTCCAGCATTCATCCGAATGGGTTCTGGTTGACACCAAAAGATACTTCCTCCAGTGGGAGAATAGGACTAAGGGGGCCTCTCAGATCTCCCCAAGTGGCCCCTTCGGCCTCTTTAATGGAGCTGCCCTGGCCAATACCCTAAATGTATGGGAGAATGAGAATAACAAACTGGTGCCTCTCTTCAGTATACACCACCAGTTTTGCCTAAATTACCAAGGCATGTTTTTCACATGTGGAACCTCAACCTACTTATGTCTCCCCACTAACTGGAATGGTACCTGTACTCTGGTCTTTCTGTCCCCCAAAATTGACACTGCCCTGGGGGAGACAAAGTCTTCCAGTCCCTGTAAAGGCTCAAGTCCAGCCGCAATGGGCCATACAACTAATACACTTGCTTGTGGGACTGGAAATAACTGTAGCAACTGGAACAGGAATAGCAGGTCTGTCTACCTCGTCTTACTTCCACACCCTCTCTAAAGACCTTTCAGACAGTCTGGAGGACATAGCAAGCTCCATCCTTACCCTCCAGTCTCAAATAAACTCTCCTGCAGCAGTCACACTCCAAAATCGGCAAGGGTTGGACCTCATTACTGCCGAGAAGGGAGGACTATGCACTTTCCTGGGGAAGGAGTGTTGCTTCTACACCAATCAGTCAGGACTAGTACAGGATATAGGCCCATGGCTGACTGAAAGGGCCTCTGAAATTAGCGCCTCTCGGACTCACGGACCACGTGGTCCCATCTCTGGAATTGGGCACCGTGGCTCCTCCCACTGATGTGACCCCTCTTTGCCATAGTACTCCTTTTAGCCTTTGGCCCTTGCCTCATTAACATGCTCCAGGCTTCATTGAAGCCACGGTAATTAGAAAAACAAATACTCAGTTACCAGCCCTCGGTGGATACATGCCACCGAGTGCAGGCACCAGAGTGTAAAGGTGACGCTCCCTAATATCCATAAAAGAGCATCAAAGGAGGGGATGAAGTGGAAATTTTGCCCAGAATTTTGTTAGCACATAGTCAGCAACTTCCCTATTTTAAACTGCCCCTGCTTTTCTGCTAATAACTGCCTCTTTCTACTTCTGTATCTCAGCTTATTGCTTACTAGCTGAAAAGCCTTTAAAAAACTGCTGCGTTGTCTAAAAGTTATGAGTTACTTCCCTGTCCCCTTACCTATAGAAACTGTCCTTTTGGGCCGGGCGCCGTTGCTCACGCCTGTAATCCCAGCACTTTGGGAGGCCGAGGCGGGTGGATCACCTGAGGTCAGGAGTTGGAGACCAGTCTGACCAATATGGTGAAACCTCGTCTCTTAAAAAAAAAAAAAAAAAAAACTGTGTACTTTTCTTAGCGGGGGTCCAGACTTTTGGTTGTGAACCCTTCTGAGCCCGCCGCGTAATAAAGAGTGTTCCTCCAACTTCCCTGAGTGCCGCTTGGGTTTCTCGTCAGGTAAAATTTTCTACAACAATGTGGAACTGTGAGTCAATTAAAACCTTTTTTTTTTTTTTAAATAAATTACCCAGTCTCAAGTATCTTTCTAGCAGTGTGAGGAACAGACCACCTTCCATCATGACCTGAACAAGTTTTTCAGGTGAATTTTGTAGGGCCCTTGGCTGGGAGGAGGGGTCTGTTCAAAATGATTGGGGTGCTTTTAATTTTATATTTTCTTTAAGGAAGGAGTAAAGGAATAACGAAGGAACTGGGAGCCCCACAGACCGTAGCTCTTCCCACGCAAGAACCCTACACACGAGTCGGGATTCCCCCCTTGACCCTCCCGTGGCCCCCGCACAATCTGGGGAGACGCGGGGCTGCGGGCGCGGAGCTGCCCATGGAGGGCTCCGGGGCTGGGGCCGCAGTCGCCGCGACACGAGGGACGGGACAGGGCGCCCAGGGTCCCGGCTGCCGGCCCAGCCCCACCCTACGGCCGAAGGGCCCGAGGGCCCAGCAGCGCCAGCAGACACCGGCCCACAGAGCCCGGAGTCGCGGGCTGGGAGGCCGGCGTCCCGCCACGGCCGGTTCAGGCCGGCTCCAACTAACCCCTCCTCCCGTCTCGGGACCCCCGGCCCCTCCAGCTCACCATTTTCCAAATTCCTCCGTGTCCCAGGGTTTTCTCTGCGGCTCCCACGACCAGTGCAGATCTCTGTGTGACAGACGCCGCCGCCGTCTCTTCAGAGCGCCTCTCAGCCGCTGAGCCAGGGACCCAGCACGGCGGCGTGAGGAAGACGCCGCGGGCTTCTTCAACCTCGCACCCTCCTCCCTTCAGGGCGCCTGATTGACAGTTCCCACAACCCCGCCTCGCGGCCTGATTGGATGGTGCGACAGGTCCCGCCTCCTGGGGACTGAGTGACAGAAGCAGCGATCTTACGGTGGAGATTGCAGACGGATGAACAAGTTCCAGACACAGACAGCCCTTGGCGCCCAGGGCGGGCTTCTTCCCTGCGCTGGGACCTGACCCCTCCCAGGGGACATCTGCATTTAAGCAGAATTCCCCGTCCGTACTTAGTGGGACCTTCCTGTTTTTTTCCTGCTAGACTGGGGGTCACAAGTGTATGCAGGGCCCAGACTCATTGTCCAACGAAGCCATTCCCGGGCCTCGGAGTAGGAGGGGAGCCGAGGCCATACTGCATCCTGGCTGCAATGCAACATGAATAATTAGGCTGAGCGTGATAGCTCACGCCCTTAATCCTAACACTTTGGGAGGCCGACGCCGGCACATTGCTTGAGCCCAGGAGTTTGAGACCATCTTGGACAACACAGTGAGACCCCGTCTCTACAAAAATACAAAAGTTAGCCAGCAATGGTGGCCTGTACCTGTAGTCCCAGCTACTCCGGAGACGAGGTGGGAGGGTCAAGCCTGGGAAGTCAAGGCTGCAGTGAGTCAAGATCATGCCACTGCACTCCAGCCTGGGCAACAGAGCAAGACCCTGTTTCAAAAAAAAAAAAAAAAAAAGAATAAGGGCCCGATGTCTTCCAGGGGTCAGGAATTTTGGATGAGGCTGTTGGCTGCATGGCCAAGCCTTTCTCCCACCTTATGTCTCAATCTACACATTTTCAGCCAAGGAAGTAAAAACATGCCAACAATGGAATAAAATCATTAAATGTATGGGAAAAAGTGGAATCACAGAGTAGCAATATTTTTTAAGGAAATCGATAGAGAAGAAAAGCAAACACTTGAACTAGTTGACATAAGTAGCCTGCTGCACCTAGAGTTCACAAACTAACCTGTAGTCAGAAGGTGATACATGTTCCCAAGCTTGTGAGTCAAACTCTGACTGCTGAAACAGAGTCCCAGAGTGGATCGCATCCTGCTGATGAGGCAAGGACACTTAAGGATTTAACTCTGGGAACTCAATGTGGTCTCCTGCCCCTTCTCCAGAGTGTGGAAATGCTCCCTTCTTCAAGACTTTCATTTTTTTTTTTTTTTTTTTTTTTTGAGATGGAGTCTTGCTCTGTTGCCCAGGTTGGAATGCAGTGGTACAATCTTAGCTCACACAACCTCTGCCTCCTGGGGGTTCAAGCGATCCTCCCACCTCAGCCACCCGAGTAGTTGGGACTACAGGTGTGTGCCACCACACCCAGCTCTAATTTTTATATCTTTAGCAGAGATGGGGTTTTGCCATGTTGGCCAGGCTGGTCTTGAATTCCTGACCTCAGGTGATCCACCCACCTCGGCCTCCCAAAGTGCTGGGATTACAGGCATGAGCCACCATGCCTGGCCAAGACCTTCCTTTTCACCAGCAGAAAACTCTCATCTAAAATCAGTTTAATGCATTGACCTATATAAACTGTGAAATTTGTGACTCTTTTTCCAGACGGCAATCTAAGTCTGACCTTCACAGATTTTCCCCATACATACAAATTACAACCTGCCTGCTGTGACTCTCTGCATGCCCAAAGCAAAAGACTTGCACGTACTGAGATCTTCAGTATGTACAAAAGAAGATGGTCAGATTAAAATATTCTGTTTATGCCCTCAATGAGCAGGCAGGATAACAAAGAGGACAGAATCAAATAAAATGGACACGAAACTTACCCATGATATCACAGTCTATCCTGGAGGATTGTTGTTGTTTTGTTTTGTTTTGGAGACAGGGTCTCACTCTGTTACCCAGATTGGAGAGCAGTGAGTGGTGTGATCCCAGCTCACCGCAGCCTCAACCTTCTGGGCTCAAGCCATCCTCCCACCTCAGCCTCCCAAGTAGCTGGGACTACAGGCATGCACCACCATGCCTGGCTAATATTAAAAATTTTTTGAGGTAGACGGGGGGTGGGGGGGGTGGGTCTCACCATGTTGCCTAGGCTGGTCTTGAACCCCTGGGCTCAAGCAACCCTCCCGCCTCAGCATCCCAACGTGCTGGGCATACAGGTGTGAACTATTGTGCCTGGCTATGGTTTCTAAAAAACAATTTACTTCAAGGATTTAGAGAGCCACAGGTGGGTTCACCTGGGGCCAGTTAGACTGCTTAAAAAAGGAAAGCTATTTATACAATGTGCAGCTGTATAGGAAATGGCCCCAAAGTACCCAGAGTTATAATCTTGAAAAGGACACAACCCCCTAGTTGCATCTCCATGTGAGTTTTCCGCTTTCCAGGGCACTGTGGCTTCTCAGAATTCACAGTCCTTTAGCTGTTCTGAGAAGCTGGAGACCATCCGCTAGGGTAGGCAGGCTGCCCAGGAAGCCCCAAAGGAGCTCCATTCCCCTCCCTTTGCAAGCTCAAGGCTGGTCTCAGCATGGAGTCACTGGCCTCAGGTTCTGTTGCCCACTCCAGCTTTTTAGGGCTCAGAAAATAATGCTCCCCAAAAAAGGCCTCGGAAGCAGAAGTTTTTCTCAAACTTCTTTCCCTCCTCTCAGTCCCATTCTCCACCAAGAGTAGCCGTAGAAGTTAGAATCCCTCTTCCCCAAGGTAGGTGAGCTGAGGCCATACTGCAACACGGCCACACTGCAACATGAATAATTAGGCTGAGCGTGATAGCTCACGTCCATAATCCTAACACTTTGGGAGGCCGAGGCTTGCGCATTGCTTGAGCCCAGGAATTCGAGACCAGCCTGGGCAACATAGTGAGAGCCTGTCTCTACAAAAAATACAAAAATTAGCCAAGGCAGGTCACAGAATCCAGAACTTCTGTTCCCCAAGGCCAGCCATAAAACGTAAACAGATAACTTTTCCCTGTGCCTTCCTTTGGAAAAACTTGTTACAAAGAATTTATCTCACTTAACTGTAGGTCATAAGACTGTCATTTCAGAGAGGATTCTGTCTCATATCCAGAAGGAAGGAATGCTACTCAGAGAGACCAAGAAATATCTAGACAGAGAGGCCTTGCTGGGTTTCCTCACTCAATTAGCATTCAATCATACCTTTTTTCAATCAATTTTTTTTTTTGTTCAATCAGATTTCTACGTAGGTGTTCACACATTGTCAAACCCAAGCACAAAAATGTACAACTTGGCTGAGCGCAGTGGCTCATGCCTGTAATCCCAGTACTTTGGGAAGCTGAGGCAGGTGGATCACCTGAGGTCAGAAGTTCGAGACCAGCCTGACCAACATGGAGAAATCCCATCTCTACTAAAAATACAAAATTAGCTGGGAGTAGTGGCACATGTAATCCCAGCTACTCAGGAGGTGAGGCAGGAGAATCACTTGAACCCTGGAGGGGGTGGTTGTGGTGAGCCGAGATCACACCATTGCCCTCCAGCCTGAGCTACGAGAGTGAAACTCCATCTCAAAAAAGAAAAAAAGTACAACTTTCCCTGTATCTCTGAGTCTTCATTCTGAAGGCACCTGTGTATATACATTAAATAAAATGTGTATGCCTTTTCTCCAATTAATCTGTCTTTTGTGAATTGATTTTTCAGTGCAATATGAGAGGGTAAAGGGGAACTTTCCCCATGGCCCCTGCAAGGCTACTTACCTGCCTTTCACCAACACTGGTAGGTTAAATGAGACAAAGACCCTCAATCCCACTGTTTGAATAAGAAGCCAGCAGACTCCTGGGTTTTATAATAAGTTTATATATAAAGTAGAGGAAGAAAATTCTAAGATATTTTATATGGGTTAAAAAAAAAAAAACCTGGAAATGGCTGGCTGTGGTGGCTCACACCTCTCATCCCAGCACTTTGAAAGGCTGAGGCAGGCAGATTGCCTGAGCCTAGGAGCTCAAGAGTGGACTGGCCAACATAGTGAAACTTTGTTTCTACTAAAAATACAAAAAGTAGCCAGGCATGGTGGCACACATCTGTAGTCCAAGCTACTAGGGAGGCTGAGGCATGAGGATTGCTTGAACCTGGGAGGCAGAGGTTGCAGTGAGCCAAGATTGTGCCACTACACTCCAACCTGAGTACAAGAGCAAGACTCTGTCTCAAAAAAATTAAAAAAAAAAAAAACCCGATATAATTATTCCTTTGAGAAAACAAACATGCTAATAAACTGTTATTTTCGCCTTAACAGACAGTTACATAAAACAACTAATCAGGCTGGGCACGGTGGCTCATGCTTGTAATCTCAGCACTTTGGGAGGCCGAGGTGGGTGGAGCACTTGAGGTTAGGAGTTCAAGACCAGCCTGGTCAACATGGTGAAACCCCGTTTCTCCTAAAAATACAAAAATTAGCAGGGGGTGGTGGTGCATGATTGTAATCCCAGCTTCTTGGGAGGCTAAGGCACAAGAATCTCTTGAACCTAGGGAGAGGGAGGTTGTAGTGAACCGAGAGTGAGCCACTGCATTCCAGTCTGGGCGAAAGAGCGACACTGTCACTCACACACACACACACACACACACATACACACTAATCAAAAGTGAAGTCTCCCCTTTTTCCTCTGTTTTAGCAGCTCCCTGACCTTCACAGTTCATGTTTGTCATCATGTTCTCTGTCCCTGGTGATAGACACATCCAGTTTACCCATTTGAAACTCTCAACCCTGCTCCATCACCACTGACCCATTGAATCATTTCTGCAGCTAAATTCTAACCACTTTATAAGTACCTCTTCCCTTTAAGCAGTCCAGCTGGCCCAGGTTGAATCCACCTGTGGCTCTCTCATTTCCCTCAATTTCAATTACTCACTTGAAATCCAGGATAGACTGTGATATGTTGTATGATGACCACATTTCATTTTATTTGCCTCCATTCTTCCTAACCCATGTCACCACCTGTTTATTGAGGGCACAAAGAGAATATTCTAAGCTGACTATCACCTACTGTAAATTCTGGAGATCTCAGCGCAACCCTGAGAAATCCACAGCCCAGAGAGGATGTACGAATGAATGTTAATGCCATCTTCACCACAAGAGGGAGCTTCTTATTTTCCCTTCTGGAAAATGGCTGAAAACAGAATTTTGGAGGAGTTTTACATAGGGCAATATAGATAGATGATAGAAGTAAAGGTAACATCATTCAATTTTGTTTCATTTTCTTTCTTTCTTTCTTTCTTTCTTTCTTTTTCTGCTTTTGAGACAGGGTCTCACTCTATAGCTCAAGCAGGAGTGCAATGTCATGATCACAGCTCATTGCAGCCTCAACCTCAAGCGATCCTCCTATCTCAACCGCCAGTTAGCTGGGACCACAGGTGTGCATCGGCGTGCCTGGCTTATTTTTTATTTATTTATTTATTTATTGAGACGGAGTCTCATTCTGTTGCCCAGGCTGGAGTGCAATGGTGCGATTTCAGTTCACAGCAACCTCTGCCTCCCAGGTTCAAGAGATTCTCTTGCCTCAGCCTCCAGAATAGCTGGGATTACAGACGTCTGACACCACACCCGGCTAATTTTTATATTTTTGGTAGAGATGGAGTTTTGCCACGTTGGCCAGGATGGTCTCGAATTCCTGACCTCAAGTGATCTGCCCATCTTGGCCTCTCAAAGTGCTGGGATTACAGGCATGAGACTCTGTGCCCGGTCAGCTTATTTTTTAAAAAGTTGTTTGTAGAGGCAGGGGTCTCATTATGTTGCCCAGGTGGTCTTGAACCCTGAGATCAAGTGATCCTCTTGCCTTGGCCTCCCAAAGTGTTAGGATTACAAATGTGAGTCACTGTGGCCAACCTGGTTTCATTTTTCTGATTTAACTTTTCCGAGGTTAAAAAACTAAATAAGGCCAGGTGCGGTGGCTCACATCTGTAATCCTATCCTGTTGGGAGGTCAAAGTGGGAAGATCACCTGAGCCAAGGGGTTTGAGACCAGCCTGGAGCCTGGGCAATATAGTGAGACCCTGTCTCTACTCAAAAAAAAAAAAAGGAAATTTAAAAAAAGAGACAGCAAAAAAAGTCTGTGAATCTTAACTGAATTTATCTGAATATGAGACATGCAAAGAAGTATCTCTACAAACAGAAAGCTGTAGGAGTAACTGAGGTGGTACAAAGGATTCTCTGTGAGATGGTGACATTTACTGTGATACCCGAAATAACATATCAGGGCAGTAAAAACTTAGGGCAGAGGATTCAGGGAAGATGCAGAATAGCAAGCATAAAAAAGCCATCTTGGCCGGGCACAGTGGCTCACACCTGTAATCCCAGCACTTAGGGAGGCTGAGGAGGGCAAATCACCTGAAGTCAGAAATTCAAGACCAGCCTGACCGCCATGGAGAAAAAATTAGCTGGGTGTGGTGGTGCGTGTCTGTAATCCCAGCTACTCGGGAGGCTGAGGCAGGAGAATCGCTTGAACCTGGGAGGCAGAGGTTGAGATGAGCTGAGATCACGCCACTGCACTCCATCCTGGGCAATAAGAGTGAAACTCCATCCTAAAAAAAAAAAGTCATCTCCCTACCTAAACAACCATTGCACTGACAGAATCGTCTGATGTGGCAATTTTATAACTGTGGAGTCTACCGAAGCTTTGCAATTTCCATAAAAAGGATTAGACAGTAAACTATGGTTAATTGTGGTCATTTTATCACTTAGCACAATACAAGCTATCCTTTGCACCCTTACCCCTTTTGCAGGCAACTGCACATGTGCGTTTCCTCTAATTTAGCCTCGGGATCTCTCTCAGAAGCGTGGCTATGAACTTTAGTGCTGCATTGATGGGGCTCCAGGACATTTGGTTGTGGATATTTACAGTGTGACTTTCATGGGGCCCAATGTTTAAGTGTTAACCCAGGACCAAATGTCCTTCACAGGAAACTTGATTATACCAGCAGATGCCTTTATGGTTCTACTTTTGCTAAGTTAATTTCTACCAAGATAGCCATTCTCTACAGAGCCCTGACCTGGTAATAAGCTAGACATAGGTGTGGCAATCAGGTGAGCCATGTGAGACAGCATCGAGCAGGCTAATATACGCACTGTGGGAGTTTCAGAAGGAGAAGAGACAGAGAAAGGTCAGGGGAGACTATTTGGAGAAATAATAGCTGAAAATATTCGAAATTAGATAAAAGACATAAATGTAGACATCCAAGAAACTCAACGAACTCCAAGTAGGATGAACGCAAAGAGAAAGATACATGAAGACGCATTATGCTCAAATTGTCAAAGCCAAACACAAAGGGAGAACCTAGAAGGCAGCAAGAAAGAAGTAAATCATCACATATGAATTCTCTTTCATAAGATCATCAGCAGATTTCTCATCAGAAGCCTCGGAGGCCTGAAGATAGTGGGCTGATATATGCAAGGTGCTGGAAAGCTTTTTCTGCCTCCGCTGCCGCCATGGCTCCCGTGAAAAAGCTTGTGGCGAAGAGGGGCAAAAAAAAGAAGCAGGTTCTGAAGTTCACTCTTGATTGCACCCACCCTGTAGAAGATGGAATCATGGATGCTGCCAATTTTGAGCAGTTTTTGCAAGAAAGGATCAAAGTGAACGGAAAAGCCGGGAACCTTGGTGGAGGGGTGGTGACCATCGAAAGGAGCAAGAGCAAGATCACCGTGACGTCTGAGGTGCCTTTCTCCAAAAGATATTTGAAATATCTCACCAAAAAATATTTGAAGAAGAATAATCTACGTGATTGGTTGCGCGTAGTTGCTAACAGCAAAGAGAGTTACGAAT
>CAUYQU010043596.1:0-39312 GCA_963574635.1 Cheracebus regulus | reverse complement strand
ATTTGCATTTTTCTAATAATCAGTGATGCTGAGCTTTATTTCATATGTTTTCTGGCCACATGAATGTCTTCTTTTGAGAAGTGTCTGTTCATGTTCTTTGCCCACCTTTTGATGGGCTTGTTTTTTTCTTGTAAATTTGTTTAAGTTCCTTATAGATTCTGGGTATTAGATCTTTGTCAGATGAATAGATTGCAAAATTTGTATCCCACTCTATAGGTTGCTTGTTCGCTCTGATGATAGTTACTTTTGCTGTGCAGAAGCTCTTTAGTTTAATTAGATTCCATATGTCAATTTTTGCTTTTGTTGCAATTGCTTTTGGTGATTTTGTCATGAAATCTTTGTTCGTGCCTAGATTTTCTTCTAGGGTTTTTACAGTTTGGGGTTTTACATTTAAGTCTAATCCATCTTGAATTAATTTTTGCCTAAGGTGTAAGGAAGGGGTCCAGTTTCAATTTTCTGCATATGGTTAGTCATTTATAACACCATTTATCAAATAGGAATCCTTTCCCTATTGCTTGTTTTTGTCAGGTTTGTCAAAGACCTAGATGGTTGTAGATATGTGGCATTATTTCTGAGGACTCTGTTCTGTTCCATTGGTCTATATATTTGTTTGTGTAACAGTACCATGCTGTTTTGGTTACTGTAGCCTTGGGGTATAGTCTGGTAGCATGACGCCTCCAGCTTTGTTCTTTTTTCTTAGGATTGTCTTGGCTATATTTGCTCTTTTTTAGTTTCACATAATTTTTAAAATAGTTTTTTCTAATTCTAAGAAGAATGCCAATGTCAATGATAGTTTAATGTGAATAGCATTAAATTTATAAATTACTTAGGGCAGCATGGTCATTTTCATGATACTGATTCTTCCTATTCATGAGCATGAAATGCTTTCCATTTGTTTGTGTCCTCTCTGGTTTCCTTGAGCAGTGGTTTGTAGTTCTTCTTGAAGAGGTCCTTCACATCCTTTGTAAGTTGTATTCCTAGGTATTTTATCCTCTTTGTAGCAATAGTGAATAGGGGAGTTCATTCATGACTTGGCTTTCTGCTTGCCTGTTTTTGGTGTACAGGAATACCTGTGACTTTGCACATTGATCTTGTATTCTGAGACTTTGCTGAAGTTGCTTACCAGCTTTAAAAGCTTTTGGGCTGAGACCTGGGGTTTTCTAGGTACAGGATCATGACATTTGCAAGCAAAGACAATTTGACTTCTTCTCTTCCAATTTGAATACCTTTTATTTCTTTCTCTTGCCTGACTGTTTATCTCTTTCTCTTGCCTGACTCTTTTGGTTCCAACTTCCAATAGTATGTTGAATAGGAGTGGTGAGAGAGCACATCCTTGTCTTGTGCCAGCTTTCAAGAGGAATGCTTCAATCTCTTGCCCATTCAGTATATTGGCTGTGGGTTTGTCATAAATGGCTCTTACTATTTTGAGGTATCTTCCTTCAATACCTAGTTTATAAAGAGTTTATAACATGAAAGGATGTTGAATTTTATCGAAGGCTTTTCTGTGTCTATTGAGATAATCATGTGTTTTTTTGTCTTTAAATCTGTTTATGTGATGAATTATGTTTATTGATTTGCATATGTTAAACCACCCTTGCAGTCTGGGGATGAAGCCAACTTGATTGTGTTGGATAAGCTTTTTGATATGCTGCTCTATTCAGTTTGCTAGTATTTTATTGAGAATTTTTGCAGTGACGTTCATCAGGGATATTGGCCTGAAGTTTTTGTTGTTGTTATTGTATCTCTGCCAGGTTTTGGTATCAGGATGATGCTGGCCTCATAAAATGAGTTAGGGAGAAGTCCCTCCTTTTTAAATGTTTGGAATAGTTTCAGAAGAAAGGGTATCAGCTCCTCTTTGTACTTCTGTTAGAATTCAGCTGTAAATCCATCTTGGCTTGGGCTTTTTTTTTTTTTTTTGGTTGGTAGGCTATTTATTACTGCCTCACTTTCAGAACTTATGATTGGTCTATTCAGGGATTCAAGTTTTTCTTGGTTCAGTCTTAGGAGAGTGTATGTGTCCAGGCATTTATCCCTTTCTTCTAGACTTTTTAGTTTATTTGCCTATAGGTGTTTACAGTATTCTCTGATGGTTATTTGTATTTCTGTGGGGACAGTAGTGATATCCCTTTATCATTTTTTATTGTGTCTATTTGAGTCTTCTCTCTTTTCTTTATTAGTCTAGCTAACAGTCTGTTTTATTAATTTTTTTTCAAAACCTAGCTTTTGTATTCATTGATTTTTTAAAGAGTTTTTTGTGCCTCTGTCTCCTTTAGTTCTGCTCTAAACATGGTTATTTTTGGTCTTCTGTTAGCTTTGGGGTTTGTTTGGTCTTGGTCCTCTAGTTCTTTTGGTTGTGATGTTAGGGTGTTGATTTGAGATCTTTCTAGCTTTTTGATGTGGAAATTTAGTGCTATAAATTTCCCTCTTAATACTGCTTTAGCTGTGTACCAGAGATCCTGGTATGTTGTTTCTTTGTTCTCATTGGTTTCCAAGAACTTCTTGATTTCTGCCTTAATTTCATCATTTTCCCAGGAGTCATTCAGAAGCAGGTTGTTCAGTTTCCATGTAGTTGTGTGGTTTTGAGTGAGTTTCTTAATCTTGAATTTTAATTTGATTGTGCTGTGATCTGAGAGACTATTTGTTATAATTTCAATTATTTTGCATTTGCTGAGGAAGAATTTACTTCCAATTATATGATCAATGTTAGAGCAGTGCCATGTAGTGCCAAGAAAAATGTATATTCAGTTGTTTGGAGGTAGAGAGTCCTGTAGCTATCTATCAGGTCCACTTGATCCAGAGCGGAGTTCAAGTCCTGAATATCTGTAATAATATTGTCTCAATAATCTATCTAATATTGTCAATGGGGTGTTAAAGTCTTCCACTATTATTGTATGGGAGTCTAAGTCTCTTTGTAAGTCTCTAAGAACTTGTTTTATGAATCTGGGTGCTACTGTATTGGGTGCATATATATTTGGGATAATTAGCTATTCTTGTTGAATTGATCACTTTACTATTATGTAATGCCCTTCTTGGTCTCTTTTGATCTTTGTTGATTTAAGGTCTGTTTTGTCAGAAACTAGGACTATAATCCTTGCTTTTTTCTGTTTTCTATTTGCCTGGTAAACTTTTCTCCTTCCTTTTATTTTGAACCTATGTGTGTCTTTGCATGTGAGATGGCTCTTTAGAAGATAGCATACTGATGGGTCTTGACTCTTTATCCAGCTTGCCATTCTGTGTCTTTCAATTGAGGCATTTAGCTCACTTACATTTAAGGTTAGTATTGTTATGTGTGAATTTAATCCTGTCATCATGCTTCTAGCAGGTTATTTTGCAGACTTGTTTATGTGGTTGCTTCATAGTATCACTGGTCTGTATACTTCAGTGTGCTTTTGCAGTGGCTGTTAATGGTTTTTCCTTTCCATATTTAGTGCTTCCTTCAGGAGCTCTTGTAAGGTTAGACAGGTGGTGACAAATTCCCTGAGTGTTTGCTTGTCTGAAGACAATTTAATTTTTTCTTTGCTTATGAAACTTAGTTTAGCTAGATATGAAATTCTGGGTTGAAAATTCTTTTCTTTAAGAATGTTGAATATTGGCCCCCAATCTCTTCTGGCTTGTACAGTTTCCACTGACAGGGTCACTGTTAGTCTGATGGGCTTCTATTTGTAGGTGACCTGATCTTTCTCTCTTGGTGCCCTTAACATTTTTCCTTTCATTTTGACCTTGCAGAATCTGATGATTATGTGTTTGGGGTTGATCTTCTCATGGAGTAGCTTACTGGTGTTCTCTGCATTTCATAAATTTGAATCTCAGCTGGTCTTGCTAAGTTAGGGAAGTTCTCCTAAATGGTACCCTGAAGTGTGTTTTCCAACCTGCTTCTGTTCTCCCTGTCGATTTCGGGTACCCTAATTAGTTGTAGGTTCAGTCTTTTTACATAATCCCATAATTGTTGGAGGTTTTGTTTCGTCCTTTTCATTCTTTTTTCTCTAATCTTGTCTGCCTACCTATTTCAGAAAGATAGCCTTCAAACTCTAATATCCTTTCTTCTGCTTGGTCTATTCTGCTATTGATACTTGTTTTTGGATTTGAGGTTCTTGTGTTGTGTTTTTCAGTTCCATCAGGTTATTTGTGTTCCTCTCTAAACTGATTATTCTGGTTAACAGCTTCTGTAATGTTTTCTCATGGCTCTTAGATTCTTTGCAATGAGTTAGAACATACTTCTTTAGCTCAGCGTTTATTATTACCCGTCTTCTGAAGCCTACTTCTGTCAATTCATCCATCTCAGCCTCAGTCTAGTTTTGTGCCCTTGCTGGAGATGTGTTATGATCATTTGGAGGAGAAGAGGAACTCTGGCTTTTTGAGTTTTCATATTTTTTTAATTGATTCTTTCTTATCTTCATGGGTTGATTTACCTTTGATCTTTGAGGCTGCCAACATTTGGATGGGGTTTTTGTGGGGTCTTTTTCATTGATGTTGTTGCTTTCTGCTTTTCTTTTAGTAGTCATGCCCCTCTACCATAGGGCTGCTGTGGATTGCGGGGGGTCCTCTCCAGACCCTATTCCTGGGTCTCTCCTGCCCCTGGAGATATCACCAGTGGATGCTGAAGAACAGCAAAGATGGCAGCCTGCTCCTTCCTCTGGGAGTTCTGTACCAGAGAGGCACCAACCTGATGCTGGCTAGAACACTCCTATATGAGGTGTCTGGAGACTCCTCATTGGGAGGTCTCACCCAATCAGGAGGAGCGCGATTAGGAACCCACTTAAATAAGCAGTCTGGCTAACCCTTGACAGAGTAGGTGTGCTGCACTGGGGTAAATTCCCCTTTTCCGGGCTGCCCTGACACTCCAGAGCAGGCAAGCAGAAAAGACTAAGACCCCGATCTACTGTAGCCACCCCTCCCACTAGGGGCTTGTCTCAGGGATATCAGAGTTCTGTCCATAACCCCCTGACTGGGGATGCTGAAATTTCTGCAGGGGGCCTTCCCTGGTGAGGAGGAATGGATTGGGGTCCAGCTTAAAGAAGCAGTCTGGCCTTGAAACTGTCCCAGCCACTGTGCTGTGGGGAATTGCTCCCAGTCTAAACCGCCCAGTCTCACTGGCACCATTGGCAGGGGAAAACAGCCAGCCACAGCTACAGTGATGGCTGCCGCCCCATCCCCTCAGAACTTAGTCTTCTTAGGCAGTCTCCAGCCTGCTGCCCTGGCCAGTGGGGATTCTATGCCATTGAGTTTTCGCTTGTGGGTTTCTGTAGGAGTGGGGCCAGCTGAGCCAGGCTGCTTGGCTCCCGAGCTTCAGCCCCCTTTCCATGGGAGTGGATGGATCTCCTGCCTCACCGAGCTCCTGGAGCTGGAGTATGCAAAAACTCCTGCAGCTTGGTGGCTGCTCAAGCAGCAGCTGCCAGAGAAGCCGCCAGGAGTCTGCACAGCTCTACGCTTTGGATCCAAGGCCCTGGTTGCATGGGTTCATGAGGGGACCTTCTGATCCATGGGTTGCAAGGATCTGTGGGAAAGCATGGCTTTCAGGGAGAGGGTAGCACAATCCCTCACCACCTCCCTTGGCTGGGAGAGGGAGCTCCCTTTGCCCCGTGCAGCTCCCAGATGGGCCCTCACTTCACCCTGCTTTTCTTCATTCTTTGTGGATTGCGCCAACTGCCTAGTCAGTCTCAGTGAGACAACCTTGGTACCTTAATTAAAGATGTAGCATTCACTCACCATTTTCATTCTCAGTGAGAGCCGCAAAATGGAGCTGTTTCTATTTGGCCATCTTGGCTGCTCCTTTACATGTACAGTTGACCCTTAAACAACATGGGTTTGAACTGTGCAGGTCCATAATATACAAATTTCTTCTTCCTCTGCCACCCCTGAAACAGCAAGAGGAATCTCTCCTCCTCCTCCTCCTCAGTCTATTTAGTGTGGAGATAATGAGGATAAAGACCTTTATGAAGATCTACTTCCACTTAATTACCATAAGTATATTTTCTCTTCTTTATGATTTTCTTAATCACATAACATTTTCTCTTCTCTAGCTTACTTTGTTGTAAGGTTACAGCATACAATATACAAAATATGTATTAATTGATGTTAAGGCTTTTGGTCAACTTCAGGTTATTAGTAGTTAAGTTTTGGGGGAGTCAAACATTATATGTGGATTTTTGGCTGTGTGGGGCTCTGTACTCCTAACCTCCAGGATGTTCAAAGGTCAACTGTATACACACACACACACACACACACACACACACACACACACGGCGGGGAGGGGGGAGAGAGAGAGAGAGAGACAGTGTAATAATAAAGCAAATTTACAGTGTTACCAATAAGTGCATCTGGGCTAAGAATATACAGGTATTCTGTACATTATTATTAATTCTTAGAACTTTTCTGTGTGTTAAATTATTTCTAAATAAAAAGTAAAAAAATAAAAATTCAACAACCACCAAAAACAAGACTTTCTAATTTTCAGCATCCTATTATTTGGATGGTCTTGGGGTGGTACAATTCACCCCCAAGTTGTTTAAGAAAATAAGCAAGTTGTTTAAGAAAATATTACAGGCAGAAGGCAAACTTCAATTAACACTCTAAAGAAGGGCCCTTCGAACAGGCAAAAATACATGGGTGGTGTTTACAAGTTGACGAAAGACATACTGCGGCAGCAAAGCTGACAGAGTCTTGAATCAGAGCCAGGGGGCCTCTAGGCAGAGGGACTTCCTGTGTAGGGACTGTGGGTCTTTCTAGATGTCACTGACGAGCATAAGGCAAAGACTGGGGAGACATGTAAAGGGAAAGGAAGGAGGAAGGAAGAGAAACAGAGGAGGAACATAGAGAAAACAGGAGAGAATTGTAAAAAGTAGCTACTATTCCTTGAGCGCTTACAATGTGCTAACTTTGTTTTTGGCTTATTTGCTTGTATTTAATCCCCTCCCCTCGCTCCTAGTAATCTTACAATTTCCATTTCAAAGTCAGAAACCCGGGACTCAGAAAAGCTTCTCTGCCAGTAAGACAGTAGTAGAGCTAATATTTAAACCAAAGCCTGTCTGACCTCAAAACTGTTAACCACTACATGATATGTGTCCCAGCCCGATTCAATGTCTTTGTGGGGAAAGGTAAACAGGGTGTCCTAACTGTTCCCTCAAAGGCCTGTTGCCAGCTCCTTGGCTGGGCCATTGGTGTCAATATGTTAAGAACACTCATTTGACTTTGGCTGTTTCAGCATTAAAATCACTTGAAGTCAAAGAACTACATGGTATGTCCCAGGGAGAAGCTCCTTAGATTGTGTAGACCCTTAAGCCAAAAGAAGCAATTCCATTTCTCATGTGGCCCCATGTAGTTCCAATTCCCTTTCCTTCCTTGCAATATAGACATGCACTGTGGGGTGTAAAAAGTTATTTAAGGGCCAAATACTACAGTACAGATGGAAAACCCTTGCCTCATGCAGAAGCAGCTGTGGAGTTCTTGGTATTATTCTTCTCAGACTGTCCGTTAAAGAAGCCAAGTGAAAATGGGATGATAGGCAGATTGTTTAAAGAGCTGCACACAACACAGAAGTGTTAACTTGGCCATAGGTTTCTGGTAGATCAATAGTAGCTTTCTAGGTAGAGGCAATGATACTCACTTATAAGATGGAGATCTTCAACTTTCAGGTTCATTTTTCCTACTCCCCAAGCATAAAACAAAATTGCGATTCAGCCTGTCTCCTACCATAGTTATGGTCTGTGAGTCCATTTCTCTTTTTAAAAAACCAGGAAGTGTAAATTTAAGAGGACTATAACTTTTCAAAGACTGTTAGTCTTGCCTTTTTTCAAAGCTAAAGCAAAGCTCATTATGCCCAAAGTGCAGACTGAAAAAAAGAGAATTGGCCAAACCAGCTGTTAGAACGTATGTAGCCCATTAAGAATTATCTTGCTAATCAAAGTAGCTACAACTTCTTCAGTCTTAGGTTTCTTGCTACTTTTCTAGTTGCTGGATTTTAGATCCTTGTGTATAGATAATATATCTCATATATCCAAATGAAATCTTTCTCAAAGAACCAAAAGGAGCATTACTACTAATCCTAAGTGTAGGCCCCAAATGCCAATTCATTTGTGTTTGGTTTTTCATTTGTTGATTGGTTGAGTTTTTATTTATTTGTTTTACTTTGTTGTTAGTGCAAAGATTAAACAAGTACTATAACTAGTTAATTTAAAAATGTACTGAACACTTATTCTGGGTTATATATGGTGACACTATGACTTATTCCCTCCCCCAGAAACTCTCATAGTCTAAAATAAGAGGCAGGGAATAAACAAACACCACAGTAATATAAGTAGTTATGGCCCTACCTTTAAAGTTGGCTACTCCTTTGTCTTCATTCCAGTGAAAATATCTTCCTAACAGAAAAGAAACACCCAAAATCAAACTCTCCCTCTGAAGATATGCTTCTCATGAGAAAGGGGATTTGGGAGTCAAAGAAGAGAACTGGCTTGATGTGTGACATGTTTTTCCGGGCTTTTGGTAAGGCATGGACTAAGGAGTCTGTGGTCAGAAGCAGAGGATGGAGGCTCTTCTTGTCTGGAGCAGCAAAGCTCTTGGAAAGTGGTTGCAATCAAAATTAGGGTGCGGGTGGAGCATTGAAACATTCTTTTTAAGCCAATAGAAGAAGAAGAACAAGGAATAAATACCTCTGAGAGCTTTATGAGATATTTTGTCCCAGTGTTCCTTGAGTGCAGAGCTACAGGAGTGATAAAAGGAGAAGTCTAGTTTTCGAGCTATAATTTTCATTTTCAGAGTTAGAGTAACTGAACTAAAAAGAAAAGTGAAACGCAGGCAATTTTTGCCTCCATGGAAGGAGGAAGCCTAACTAGTTTGACAAAGCAAAGAGTAACTGTCTACATACTTATTTCATGTGGAGAAGTATTATTTGGAGCATTGCGAGAACTTCTTCACATAGGTCTCTGTTTGAGTCATATACAGAACTGTGACTTTGATGTCTGGTTCATCAGCCAGAATAAAAGTTGTTTTTGACTTCTTAAAAGATGATTGTGTGGAGATGAGAAGAGAAAATTATTAGTATTTTTGGTTAATTTGAATTTAAATGGTAGAATCATGAACTGAATTTAGAGGCTACTTCGGCCAATGTTTACTGAGAAATTCACCAAATGTTATGTGATTATAGGTGAGCACACGTGTAGGAGATTTTAAACACTAAATTCTGAATCCAAAATCATTCTGTAACATGTTTAATTTTTGTTTTAAAGACTCTTAAGACTGAAGAATAATAATGTTTGGGAGGTAAGCTTACCAAGGTCCAATCAGTGAACCAGATCTACATGAAGCCCCAAATCAACTTCTTCCTGGTGGGGTTTTAGAATTGTCTTAAATGACAGGAAAAATTGTCCATAACTGCAAGTGGAAGTAGTCATTATGACAGGCACAAACACCACCAAAGAGACCACTTTCAAACTTAAATATGTTTCATTATTGGGCACTACCATAAACTAGAACTGAACAACAGTGAAACACTTAAATTTATCATGAAGTTCACTTTCTGAGAAACTTCTTCCCTTCTCTGTTCTCTCATACTTCAACAGCTTATATGGGAGACATTGCAGAAAGCAAACTAAGAAAAATGCGTCACAGCAGACTTGATCATACATGGGAAGTAAGGTGTGGCTACCGAAGTTTGCAGGTTTATAGTTGTCCTGAACATACTTGTTGTGCTATCAGCCAGTCACTAGGATATCTCTGAGTCCCTGAGGGACATTTAGCAAGATCTAACTTGTCCTCTGGTCAGGGCCAGAGGACTCTGGCCAAAGCATATCTTGAACATTCCTCTTTCTTTCTTTGTCCTAATGCCCTTCCCACTAGTAAGCATGGTCTTTTGCTACTGAGGTCTCAACAATGGAAAATGATCTCATCATGCCTTTTTTGTAAATTTTTCTTTTGAAATCATCTTATTTACAGAACATTTGCAAAGACAGTCAAAGAATTGCTGTATGCCTTTCACCTAGCTTTCCCTAACCTTAGCCATTCTGTGTATTGCTAGTTCATTATGGTTGGAATTTGTATTTCCCTAATGACTAATGATGTTGAATATCCTGTTGTATGCTTATTTGCCATCTAGGTACCTTTTTTTTTGTGAAACTTCTGCTCGGAAATACATTCCAGTTTTTAAAATTAGGTTGCTTGTTTTGTTATTATTGAGTTTTGAAAGTTCTCTGTATATTTTGGATATAAGTCAGTTATCAGGCAGCTATTTTCTCCCAGTGTGTGGTGTTTTTTCTTTTTGTATATATGAGTTTTAGTCTGATATATATCTCTACTATCTGAAGAATTTCCTTTAACATTTCTTATAGAGTAGATCTGTAGGTAATGAATTCCATCAGCTTATATTTGTTTGGGAGAGTCTTTATGTCTCCTTCAGTTTTGAAAGTTATTTTCAAAGGTGATAGAATTCTGGGTTGATAGTTTACCCCCGCTCCAGCCTCTCCCTTCCTCCCCCAGCACTCTAAAGGTGTCTTTCCATTATCTTCTGGTTTACATGATTTCTGATGAGAAATCTGCTGTAATACTTCCCTGTATGTGAATGTTTCTTTTCTTTGATTTGCTTTCAAATTTTATGTTCGTTTTTTGTTTTTAGCAGTTTGAATATAGCAAATAAAGTGGTGTGTTATCTTGCTGGGTCTTCTATGACCATCATGTACTTATGTCTGGTGTTTGCCATTAATTTTGGGATAATTCTTGGATGTTTTTCTTCAAATATTTCTTCTGACCTTTTCTTTCTTCTCCTTTTTGGGATTCCAGTTGCCTGTATATTACAAATATCATTGTTCCACAGCTCTTGAATATTTTGGTTGTTTTCTTTTTTTCCCTTTTGTTTCCCTTTGTGTTTCAATCTCAGTAATTTCTGCTGCTTTAAGTTGACTGATGCTTTCATTGGCAGAGTTTAGTTTGCTGATGAGTCTGTCAATGTCATCTTTTAGCTCTGTTCCTGTGCTTTTCTTGTTGAACATTTTCATTAGATTCTTTCTTATCTCTCTGATTAAATTACTCATCTGCTCTTACATGCATCTCACTTTTTTCTTTAGAGCATTTAACATATTAATCATCATTATTTTGAAAACTTCTTTCAGATAGTTCATACAGCTGTGTTATAACAAGGTCTGGTTCTGATGGTGGCTTTGTTTTCTTTCCTATTTTATACCTCTTAGTACTTTTTGAAAGCTGGATATCTTGTATAGGACAGAGGAGACTGAGGTAATTTCTATGCCTAAAAATGGGCATATCTTTCTTTCTGTTGAGTCTTTAACATGGGAATTTGAGTTGGTTTAGTTAAGGGTGGAGCTAAGTTTGATACTTGCTGTTGCTGTGGTTACCCTCAATGCTCCAGAGAATTCAAATTTCTTAGTGATGCCTTGTGTTTAAGGTGGTGATTCATTATCCAGAGCAAAGTCTGTCTGGTCCTGCACCCTAGGTCTTCCCTCTCTACTTTGCCTCACAGAGGATCTAATTTGCATAGTCTTGCTCCTTTGATATGCTTCTCCCCAAAGTATTCTTATTGTTATTTAAACTTATTTTCTTGGGTGACAGTGGAATAGAGCATTCTCTATTGTTACGTATTTCAGGCTTAGGTAGAATCTTAGGAGTCTGGCTTTCTTAATGCTTCTTCCCCTTTCCTGGCTGTAATTTTTGGCCCAGTGTGTATTTCTGACCCTAATATAGGATTAGGCTTTTTGTTTTTTCTTTTTTCTTCTCCCAGCTACAAAGAATTTTTACCTATGCGCTAAGGGCAAGAGTGATTTTTGCTCCTCCCCACCCATCCTTTCTCCTTTTCCCCACCCACATAGATTAAATAGATTAAGACTTTGTTCAATAGAGGAGACAGACAAAGAACTCTGGTGAAGTTTCCTGTTTCTCTCATATGGCTGCTATTTTTCCCAAGGTTTGCCTCACAATTAAGACTTTTTGTTCCTGTGAGCAGCTGGTGGGATTTGTAGGGAAAGAAGGGCAGGAGGGTATTAACTCTTTAGTGTCTCTTAGTAGTTTCTTGTGGTTCTCCCAGTCTTGCTTTGGCCTTCACGAATTTACCAATTATTTCAGCCAGAATCTGACTGACGTTCAGTTACTTTTGATCTAGGTAAGAGAGTGCTCATATCTCCTATCTCCCCTGTTTTTCTAAAGTTTTGAGCCAGTTATTTGTTTGCAAGCTCCGTCCTCTGATGAGTTCAAAAAATGTTATAGATTTAAAGAGTTTAGCTCATTTTCATTGTAAGATTAATAGTGATATTCCTTGCAGCTAACATTGTCAGATAAAATACAGGATATCTAATTAAATTTGATTTTCAGATAAACAATGAATAATTTCTTAGTGTAAGTATATTTCATACAAAATTTAATTTTAGATGGGTGTTCTGTATTTGTATTTGCTATATCTGGCAACCCTACTTTGAGCTCCCTATATCTTAGTGCTAAAGTTCCTCTTATTTTTTCTTCTTTTTCTTCTTCCTCTTCCTCCTCCTCCTCCCCTCCTGCCTCCTCCCGCCTCTTCCTCCTCCTTGCTCTTCTTCTCCCCCTCCTCATCCTCATCCTTATCTTCCTCCTTCTCCTCCTACTCCCTGTCTTTCTCCTCCTGCTTATTCTTCTTCCTTTTTTTTTTTCCCATAAAGTACTATCACAAACAGGTTTCATGATTGAAGAATGTTTTTAAAACAAAAGGTATTTTTAAAAAGGAGTTGAAAGAAAAATATAATAGTAAACACGAAGGAATCAAGTAATGGTGATATTTGGTGTTTCAATAAAGAATATATTTTATAACTTGAATTTTTTTTAAACCTCTGCTGCTCTCTCAAGTATACTATACAAGTTGGACTAAAATTCAGCTTTACTGTTCAGTTTCATTTTTTTCATTTATTCATTATTGATGTGATTTTTCTTACTTTAGGATCATGGAGTTCTGTGACAACTGTGGGTAGTGATGAATATTCTTCTGAGAAAAATTTATATAACACTCTTAAGAAAAATTTGTATAGCACTTTTCACTTATGATTTCAGAGGTTCACATATCTTGTAAAGACCTTCTACAAAACCTTAGATGAGGCAGAGAGTAAAGAATTATTGAATGTTGCCTCAGCCTGTTAATGTCATGTCAAATATACAGAGTGGTGTCATATATTATGGAATGTGAGACAGCATACTGATTGTTACCTGACTGGGACATATCTATTTTGGTCAAGGAGATACTTATCTTAGAAATAGAAATAGCTTAATTTAACCATTTTATGCATGAGATAATGATCCACTTGCATTTTTATTTATTTCTATGTTTGACATAGCTATCTATTGCACACAGCAGCATTTTTTTTTTGGACTTCCAAAGTATAGTAGGGACACTGTGAAGCTAAACTTGGATGATCTATCAGAACAGAGAGACCTGTGTTATTTTCAACTGTGTTTCCTATTCTGGACACTTTTCAAAGTTATGAGCTTCCATATGCACCACAAAGATATCTCTCCTCTTCCATACATTATAATATACCCAAATATAGTGGCTGAGTCATTGGGACAAAATGTCATAGGAACATGGAGATGGTAACTTCATTCCATAGTTCTTTAAGTTTTTTGTTCTAAACAGGAGTTGGAAAGATATAGCTGGCAGACTAGCCTTGTTTTTTATAAATAAAGTATTATTGAAACACAGACACATTCATTACTTTTTGTATTGTCTATGGGTGTTTCATGCTTAAAGGACAGAAATGAGCCATTATGACAGAGGCTCTATGGTTCACAAGCCATATTTGGTATATGGCCCTTTAAAAGAGAGTTTGCTGACTTCTCTTTTAGACAAAATACAAAGAAAGAAAGATAAGAAATGAACAAATTAATACATGACCACAGGCTGTTACGTGATTCATTTAGTTTCCACAGCAAGCTTGTTGCTATGTGAAAATTGCTTATTTATATTTAAATTCTTTAGAAGGCCCCAAGTTGCCCCCAGAGGCTCAGAAGCAATTTGAATAGCCTATTTAGGCTAGTTTGGAAAATCTCAATTCTTTCTTCTATTTTCATCCCTCTTTGTTTTGGGATAAATATCAAGTAGAATTGAGAGCCAATCAGCTTGGGTTTTGGGATTAAAAAACAAGCAGAGTTGAGAGAGAGAATCAAAAGTTTTATCTCAGCGTGAGATCAGGAAGGAAAAGAGAGAACACTATGTAATCCAGGAAAAAATACATTTTATCTGGTGGTCTCTTTTATCATTATTGAAAATTTTGCCAGTGATTTTTTTCTTTCTAATTTAGAAAATGCTGAGAGAGCGTTACATTTTTCTTTGTAATAAATGGACCTATAGAATTTCTTGAAAGGTCAATTGTACAATGCTCTTTCTCACTCACAGCCATAGACACACAGATAGACACACACACACACAGACACACACACACACACACACACACACACACACACACACACCTTTCGTAAAAATTTTTATCTTGATTCTGGGGCAAAGACCATGGGATTTGGCCTTCTTGCTGCAGAGAGCTGTCAGGTGTTACACAAGCTCTACAGAAACCAGTATTGTTTGAAACTGAAACAGGCTGCACATTTTGGAATCTAGATGCAGTTGTCCAGATAGCTGATCCCAGGAGTCATCAGACATATTTCTTTTATTTATATTTTTGTAAAAATAATGAAAAGATTAACTGGGAATTAAACCTGCACCAGGGAATTAACTTTAACAAATATATTTGCTAGGGGTTCTCAGCTGTTATACTGTATATGATAAACTGATGCTCTGCAAACATGTCAAGTTGGGCCACTGAATTTTGATCCAAGTGCACAGTGTATTTGAGTTGTGATTGTGTGAATATGCTATTGTGGCTATTGTGGCAACATCTGTCAGAGGAAATGTTGGGCTGAACAGGTTTTGTGCTATGAATGAGAGATAAGAGGCATTATATTGTACTATAAAGCCAAAGAAAGTATATGTGTTTACTAGAATTTGCTAGAAATTTTGTTCTTCAATATATAAGAAACAGACGACCATCCATACCTTAACCACTCCTTGACCTGTTAACATTTTGCTGAAAGGAGACAAAATGCCTTAGCTTGGGTTCCTACCCCTTAACTAAAAACAGTCTGAAACAAAGGGTTGAGTGGTAGTTTATTTTGCAAAATGACTTCTCTGAGAGGAGGTTAACAGGTAGGAGGGAAAGCCAATGAAGAGTACATACCTGAGTTAATCACTGCTGTCAGTAACTGGTGCTTGATGTGTGCAACCTAGATTTCAGAACTGTCCATCTGTGAGACCAAAGAGGAAAAGTGTTTCCCCTGGCTCCTACGCATCACTGGTTAAGAGTTGCCCCACTGGGTGGTAACCCCTCTCATGGTTCTGGGTTTGCACATGTGTAATGCTGAGCAAGTTCCCACAGGAGCCCCAGACCAGCAGTGTCAGAAAGTTCAGCACACAAAGCTAGCAATTAACAGTATGTACAGTTAAAAAGAGGGGCTGTCATATTATACCTGCAAGAAGCCGGTTGCCATAGCAACAACTGGACTGCAAGGTGAGCTGTGAGGATATTAGGTAGGAACCAGAAGTGTGCATTAGAGTTATTTATTGATGTGTAACAAATTACCCCAAAATGTAATGGCTTGAAACAGTAGCTTTTATTATCTCTGTTTCTGTAGGCCAGGAATTCAGGTGGGGCTTAGCCGAGTCCTCTGTTTCTCTCACAGGCTGCATAAGGGTCTCAGACATCGTTATAATCATCTCCAGCTTCTACTTGGGAAATATCTGCTTCCAAGCTTACTCACATGGTTGTTGGTAGAATTTAGTTCCTTGTGAACTGTATTGGGTTGTTGCTAGTCCTTATGATACCATATGATATGGCAAGGTGAAACATTGGAAGGTACATACTTATAAAAAGAGTCTCTTACTCCCTCTCTACTTTCTTAACCCCTTAATTTTGGTGTTCTTCTTGCTGCTAAAAATAGTCTCAAAGACATTTACAGTCTAAGTTATGATGTGTTAGGGATTCCCTCTCTATACAGGCCACTTTCTAGGCAGCAGAGCTATTTCCTGAAGATGCTACTCACTCTTTCTGAAATGCCTTTTCCTTCCTGTTTACTGAATAAACTCTGATTTGTCCTTTAAAGTTCATCCCAAAAGCACTACCTCTATGAAACACTTCTGACTCCCCAGACTTCATCCTCAGACCTACTTGGAAATGTGTCTCCTATAGCTTTTATCCCATGTTTTTTAACTTCTATCTCTCTCCTACTGCATGGTGAACACAGGAGTCTTGTATTTATTCTGAATGTTTCCTCTGCAATTGTAGAGCACATATTTTCAGATGTTTCTAAGTACGTTTATGTTTCTATGTCTTTGTGTGCTACTATGTTTAGAGCTATTTAGCTCCAGCTATTTAGCTATTTAGCTCCATAGAATCAAAACTGACTCAGAAATTAGAAAATTTCGTATCCTTTTAAATTGTCTTTGTTACTGGATTTATTATCTAGAATGTGAAAATATATTTCTGGAAGTAAACTTGTATGATCAGAGAGTAAAGGAGGAAAAAAAATGGCAAAATATAAAACCAAGTTGATCTGGTATATAATCCAAGGGTGATTTTAACATGTTGCTATACTCTGAAAATTTCTTTTCATTTAACAATTCTAAATATGCATATGTAAATATATATAGTTTAAATTATAGCTAATTTCCTTGTAAGAAGCTGAAGGCATAAAAGAGGGAGATGGATTCTGTTTCACTAAACCAAAGCTGACAGCTCTGGTCTGATCTCAAAATCTTAAAGGCTACAAAGAGATAGAAAACAACCCAACTCACAGCTCAGTCCATGAATGAGTTTGCCAAGCTACACATTAACAGCAAGCTCACTGGGTTTATAAACTGCCCAAGCTTGGAACATACTGGACTCAGTTTTATTCTTAGGCTGTTCACACTTCAGTATCATATTTTAGAATAATCCAAAATACCATGCTTAAGAAAAGCAATATGGCCTACGTAGTAGATCACTGGGAAATAACATCTCCCAAATGACACCAGGGTGTCTATGTTTTAATTACATTCTACTCAGGGAATAACAAATGTTTCAAAGACAACAAATAGAAACCCAGAAATAGTGTCCACCCTAAATGTTAAGTAGATATTCTACTAGGCTAAGTTGATTTTTGCTTAAACCATAAAATCAGAATTGTTAACTTTTAGGACTTCTCAAATGTGAGGACAGAAGGCAGTTTGCATTGTTTTACATTTTAATATTTAACAAAGCTTCTAATGTAAAGCAAAGTATCTAATTTAGCCAATGGCTGCCAGTGCTAGACCCCAGTTAACAAGGACCTAATGCGGAGAAGTATCTATCAAGACAAAGCATGAATTAGAGGAAAACAAAGCAAATTCTTATTCATAGCTAAGTGCCAATAAAAATGAAAAATCAAAATGAAAATGAATCAGAAGAAAATCGTATACCTAAAAAAATCACCAGGGAAAAGTGAATTATCTGCTAACTCATATTGTCATTTCTTTAGACTCAGCTCTCCATTAGGATTGAAAAATAGTCCAATTATACTAAAAGTTGTTTGTATAATCTTAGTACCTGTGCTTGTCATTTTCTGCATACCAACCACCTTCCTAAATCAGATTCATTCTCAACTGTTCCCTGCCCTATTTTGGGCCACAAGACACTGATCCCTAAACACACTATGATCTGGGCTCCTTGATGAATGACTTTGGTCAATGATAAGCAGCAGCCAGATAAAAGAAGGTGTTGTGAGCGAGTGGGGCATTTTTGCCTAAATGCTGCCTGCTTTGGAATGTGTTTTCTGGCACTGGGTGTAGTCCTTCACCACTAGAGGTCCTTCCAGATGGACTCCCCACCATGGCTCTTTCTCTCACTGGGCTTCAGCAATGTTAATGCCTCTCCTGCCCCTTCAAGCCTATGCATAGTTATGGTTTCCTATTGATAGTTCCCAGGGCATTCAAACATCTTTTTTCAGTTTCCTGTTGCTAGTTTCTAGGGGAATCCAACATCTTTTTGTGCTCCTTAGCCCTTTTTGTGTTTCTTAGCCATGTCTACACCTCTGTAAATTATCCCTTTATTAAAATCTATTTTATCATGTGAATTGGATTCTGTTTTCCAAGGAAATTCATTGATCTAGTCCTTCTCTGAGCCTTGGGAGGTACCTAAACTTACTCCTAAAGCATGAAGACACCTACTTTTGCATCCTTAACCTTTCTTTCTTGTCTAAGAAAATCTCAGCAACTGTGCTGGTTATTTTCTGTATACTCTTCTGGACACCGACTTTAGTAATGTAAGAAAATTTGCTTGGATTCTAAATACTGCACTATAGTTTTGTTCATCAAACTTCATGTTTACTCACACTCACTGAAATTGTGTCACCTCTATCTAGTTATGTTGCTGCCCAGACCACCAAGCCATGAGTTTTGCCTCAAAGCTGATCTTATGCACAAGATGGTTGGGCAATGGTTGTCTAAAAGAATTGGAAAGGGCATTGTTGGATGTAAAGATAGGGCTTGTGTTGAGAGCTGTCATTAGAAGGAAAGGTGAAAGGCTGCCCCAGTTGAGAAAACTGTGATGAAATGTTTTTCTACCCCACACTGACACTTGAAATTTTGTTGAAGTAAGATTTCAGAGAGATAATAGAATATTATTGCTGGAGAGAGTAGAATTCATACAGTTCGATGGCTTCACTTTATAGATAACAAAACTGAGGGTCAGAGATATTAAGTGACTTTTCTAAAGTTAAGGCACTGCTTACTACAGAACCATGACTAAAACTCCAACTCCAAATCTGTACTAAGCGACTTGCATTCACTATACTGTTTAATGTGATCTAATTGTGATCTTATACTCATGAGTTATAAGAGTAAACAAAATAATATGCCAATGTTTATAGCACAAATAATTTATATTAACCAAAGAAATAAAAAATTAGGAATTGATCTTATTTCATTCAAAGATTGAATGTCAGAACTACCATGGAATGAGGTGAAACTTTGGTCTTATGGTCTTGCTATATTGTAAGATGGCTTCTAAGGGACTAAGTTTTCAGTTTTCTTACTAAAATAAGAAAGGCAGGAAGAAAAGAAAAGACAGAGGGAAAAGCTAATTTATTTAAGATTAAACTTCCTGAGAAATAAAAAAAATGTGCATATCTAATATTCTACATTGTCTGCCAAGTAGACATTGTCACTCATGCATGATGGGGCATGCTGTGGTTTTTCTTGAGTTCAGAAAGCTCCTGGTTCATTGAAAATGGCTTCAAAATACAAAATAATTTTTAGTCATCCTCTAAAATTTTAAGAAGTATATCCACTCTGCTATATGTCTTCTTTTCATTTATTTAATGGATCTTGTACAATTATGAAAAATTTATACCTACTTTCCATTATAGCATACATTCCACCAAAGTCTAAGAAGTATTATGCAGGGATACGTTCATAGGTTTGCAGTCAGACAGCCCAGACACAGGCTCTCCCTGTGACACTTCCACTAACTATGTGACTCTGGAAAAATACAAAGCCTCTCTGAGCCTCCATTTCTTGTCCCAATAGTCAAATAAAGATGAGTATCTACCTTTTAAAAATGTTGAAATAAGGTTTTTTAAAACAACGTATAGTTCTAACATAATGTCTGCAGTATAGTATGTATGCAATATAGGATAGCTATTACTAGTAGGAGTAATTATTTATAACTACAATTTTCCCTCTTCTTACTTCTTAATTGCTCAATTATTAAGACCAAAAAAGCAATGTTTGTTGCAGCAACTGCATTTCATTACACATATAGTATCTTGCTAAAAGAATTAATTGCTAAGGATTTAACCTAAATTTTCTAGTTCTATACAAGTAATAATAGTAATTAAAGGGAGAGTTCCCTGTTTAGATTTACCTTTTTCTAAAGTTATATCAAAAAACAAGGAGTCAATTGAAAATGTTATCCAGGAGAAAATTATCTTTGCCTCTTGTGTGGCTATGGGAGTTAGTTTTTTTTTTTTTCCCTTGAAACTAATTATATGGTTTAACTTACTTTCATCTTGTAGTGAAAATTTCCAAAGGCTATCAAGAAAATTGTCTAATAAATAAAATATTTGCCTAGAAAATTGAAACATGTGTCTGCATAATTCAGACCTATATTCTTTCTGTCTTCTTGCTATATCCAGACAACTGAATAAAAATTTTGACATAACTTTTTTGTAGTCATTTTTCAGCAGAATTATTTAGTTCTTGCACATCAAATACACTAGATAAAAACCAAGAAGACATCTTAATATAAGTTGCAAAGATCTTGAACATTGCAAAGATAATTTCCCAATAGTTACCAGTTACCAGGGAAGTCTAACAAGTCATCTTTGAGGTGTCCCTTTTAAAAATATAAATAATACCCTCTTTTGTAAGTTGCAAAGATCTATGAAGATTATTTCATAAACATTATGAATAATCTAACATTCTAATTTCATTTTGGTTTATGTTGCTCACACCATGAACAATTTATTTCGACTCCTGCAATAGAAGTTACACATACAATCTATGACCAGGTTAGTCTGTTCCAGTTAGTAAAATTGCCCAATCATTTCATTATTCAAAGGTCTTTCATGATTTTCCCAGTGTATGTTTTTCAATCCTAACTTTATCCTTATTCCTATTTCTAAATTTGTGCATGTCATCATATAACAAAGGTATAACCTCTGTTATACCTTTAATGTATTAGTCAGAAATACTCTTCTGCATTGGAGCTAAGTATAAATTATTGCTGGTTGCATTTTTGTAAGAGCTAAACTTTTACTTCAAGCTTAGCCTATGGGTTTTGCTGCCTTTCAGAATCCATTCCATTATCAACAGTATCAGTAGGGATTAGGTTCAGCTGTCAATAACAGAATATTCAAACAAGAATGGCTTTATCACACAAAACTGTATTTTTCTCAAATTAGAAGATGTTCAGGTAGGCATTTGCTGGCTGTTTCAGCACCTCTAAGATGTCTTGGCCAAGATCTCTAAGATTCTCTTTGCTTTGTCCTCATGAATTCAAGATGGCTACTGGAGATCCTGCAATAATTTTCACTTCCCAGGCAGCAGGATGGAAAACTAACATGGTGGCAAAAATGCTTGATCAGAAATGACACTCAGTACCTTCTGCTTATTTTCCAGCTTTATCTGCAAGGAAGACATTAAAACAAACTATGTGTAAGGAAAAAGAAGAGTAGGCAAGAATCGATGTTAAGGTGACAGACAGCGTTTTTTCCACTCCAATCAGTCTTAGTTGATGTTAATTCTTCCACCTGCACTCTCCTAGAATATTAGAATTCTACAAGTTTTCTTACTTAAAAGCATTGCAACATTTTACATTATTCTTACATATTTGTTTTCTACCTAAAATCTACTGCTCATGTTTATAAACTTGTGTTAGCTTCAAAATCTTCAAAAACAAAACAAAAATAGACAGAACTGCAGTAGCAATGAGGAGCAAACATGTTACTTACACAAATGAACAATAAACTGGCAGGGTAACCAACTGAATCCAATATATTATCTAATATGTGTGAGGGGAAATGAATGACTATTATAGATACATAACAAGTTGCCCTACCAGAGCCCTAAAACACTTGTTAGGGTAATTGCAATTCCTTGCACCTCTTGTCATACCTGCTTCTTACTTGACCCTGCATTGCATGTGTGTCTCAATCCATTTGTGCTGCTGTAACAAAATACCCAAGACTGGGTAATTTCTAAACAAGAGAATTTATTTGTCAGCGTTCTGGAGGCTGAAAAGTTCAAGATCAAGGAGCTGGAAGGCTGGGGATGAGAACTGCTCTTGCTTTGAGTTGGCATCTTGTTGCTGCATCCTTTGCAGGGGACAAATGCTGTGTCTTCATACGGCAGAAGGGATGGAAGGGTAAAAATGTCTTAAGCTAGTTCCCTTCAGTCCTTTTATAAGGCATGAATTCATTCATGAAGGAGGACTTAATTACTTTCCAAAAGCCCTTACCTCTTAATACCACCACAATGGGGATTAAGTTTCAACATAAGTTTTGGAGGGGCCAAATTCAAACCATAGCAATATGTTTGGAGTTAGCTTGGCTTTAGTATGTAAATCTGCCTGAAATTCCTGAGCTCTATAGAACGATTGAATCTCTCTAGGGTTGTTAAAGTTCAAGCCAGTGAGTATTCATCCACAAAAAAGCCAAAATGAATTCCATGTTGTTTATATAAAACAACAAAAATACTTAAATCACTTCTAAGAATAAGAGAACAACTTCACATACTTGAAAAGTCACTAAGATGTGATTACTTGGGAAATACAGGTAAAATGGACGATAGGTCATTAGAATCAGAAACATTTAATTACTTAGATATTATATTCAACTAAACTTGAAGTAAAAGTTTAGCTTGTACATAAATGCAACCAACAATTAGATGTGACATTTGGCATACTGGCTTTATGTACGGTGAAAACAATGTGTAATCCTGAAGTTGTGATAGAGCAAACATCTCCTTTATATACTAATTTTTAGATTTTAAGATCTGTAGCAGTTAGACTTTTTGTTTTGCTTGTAATGTGCCAATACATGTAATAATAAGCTATACCATTATGGGGCTCACAAATCTATGCTTTATAGGGTGTTTTAGAGATTTAAAATTATATTCCCATAACTTCCCTCACATTGGTTTTCCTTTTGATGTCTCTATTACTGCCATGAAATAAGAAAGTCATGTTTCATCTTCTTTAGAGTTCTATTATTAAGCTCCAAGACATGTATTCAACAGATTAATTTACTTTAACAAACATCCTTGTGCTTGGTGGAGAAGGTACCATTCCCACCCTCCAAACTCTCCATAACAAAGTAAATGGCATTGGTCATTTTTCCAGCAGACACGTGACTCCCTATTTCTGAGCAGCCTAGTTTCTTATTTTGAAAGGTTTTAAAGAATGCACTTATTTTTTAGCTAGAAATGTTAGTTATCACTAAAAGTTAATGTGTCCTAAACGGTCTTTAGCATATAAAAAGATGTTCAACTTATTACACTTTAGCGAAATGCAAATGAAAATCACATAAAAAAAAACTTCTGGTTTCCAGTCTGGCAAGTATAAGAGACTTATAAGTCTTATACTATCCTTATAATAAGTAGGAAAACTTGTTAAAGTTGAACAACATGAAAAGTTAAGAAGGCCTCTTGGATCTGCCAGTGAATTGAGGTCACGCAAACCACTACCCCGTTATTGAGAGACACACAGGTAGATACAGAGAATAGCAACTTACTGAAGCAGAAACCTATTAGCAGAAACTGCTGAAGAAACCAGTGTCTGGGTAGGAAAACCTGAACTGTAACTGATAAGTTGCTAGAGGCTCAATGTGGACAAGTTTGAGTTAAAAACTCCAGGGGCGATCAGTCAGACAAGGTGGGTGCCACACTGGTGGTGAGTTTTACCTCCAGAAGCTTTACTCGGTTCTCATGGTAAATATTGAGGAAAAACCGCCTCATGCTCTGGCAAGGTCAGGGGAAAAGGAACCATTTAAAAATATGCCAAAGCATTTTATTCTTTTCAACAAAGTTTATCCTCAGAAGAAACTTCAACCAGAGCCTAACCTGTTAGAATTTTATCAGAGACTAATCTACCTGGGGGAAGAAAAATAGCCAACTCTAGCCCCTCTAGACAACTTGTTACACCTAAGAGAAAAACTAAGAAGCACTGGTGAGGTGTACAGTCTAGGGGCACAGGCTCACAGAAAGACTGAGACTTAATCATAGAACTATAGAATACTCCTCCCCAAGCACCTTACCACCACATTACTAAAGGCCCATCTACCACAGTTCCTTTTACCCTATGTATCAGATTTACCTTCCAATAAAAAGTTTCAAGGCATACTAAAAGACAAAAAACAGTTTGAGGAGACTAAATAAGAACCAGATTCAGATGTGGCAAGCATGTTGAAATTATTAGATGAGGAATTTAAGCAAACTATAATGAATATGCTAAGGGCTTTAACAGGAAAAATAGACAACATGCAAAAAATAAAGAAGTAGATGGATAATGTAATCAGAGGTGGACATTCTAAAAAAGAGTCAAATAGAAGCATTAGAGATCAAAAACACTGTACCAAAATGAAGAATTTCTTTGGCGGGGGGTGGGTGGGGGGCAACATGAATGGACTGGACGTAGCTGAGGAAAGTATCCCTGAGCTTGAGGATGTAACAATAAAAACTTCCAAAAATGAAACGCAAAGAAAAAATAAAATTAACCCCCTTCCTCCATCAAAAAAAGAACAGAATATCAAAGAATTGTGGAACTGCAAAAGACATCACACATGCAATGAGAATACCAGAAAGGCAAAAAAGAGAAAAGAAAAAAGAAAAGAAGGAAAGAGATGAAATAATTGAAACAATAAAGACAGAAAATTTCTTCCAAATTAATGTTGGACACCAAACCACAGATAAGAAACTCAGGTAATGTTAACAACAAGGATAAATAAATTTTAAAAAATGTCGACATACCATATTAAACTTCAGAAAATCAAAGATTAATGCAACATCTTAAAAGAAGCCAGAGGACAAAAATCATCTTACCTATAGAGGAGCAAAGAATTTTATCTGAAGTGAGTAGAGTGAAATATTTAGTGTTGAGAGAAAAAAAAAACACATCAACTTAAAATTCTGTACTTTGCAAAATTATTCTTCAATTGTGAAAGAGAGGAGGGGCTTCAAAATGTCTAAGGCATCCGGAACTCACCTCTTCCACAAAGGGAACAAAAATTGTAAAAATATAATTATACTTTCAAAAATAATCTGAGAAGACTATAGAATTAAATAGAGAAATGAAAGGGAACACCTAAAGCAAGGAAGGAGAAGGAAATGAGTGAGGCAACCTGCTTGACTAGGAGCCTGGAGAAGCTCCCCAGTGTGGAGAAAGGGAAGATGAGAGACCTCTCTTCCCCCACTCCCTGGCAGTCCACATTCCCACTACAGACTTCTGCAATTCGAGCCTGAAGAGAGCATTTTGACTCTTGTGGGCCCTGATACTAACATACAGAGCTGCCTGAAGACTGTGTGAAGATATTGCTTCAGAGAGGGAGCTCATGATGGATCCCACACGGACCCTGAGATCTAAGCAGCTTCAGCAAAGCACCATTTTGAGAGCTCAGCTCCCACCAGATTATATCTTACCTGGAGGCAGAACAGCCCCTGAATAGCCACATCACTGGAACCACGTTGATATCTCCTATCTGCAGCTGCCACACTGCTGGCCGCTGCCATGGGGACCAAAGCATAAGCCACTGGTAGTGACCCCAACACCTCCAGCACCAGGGTGGTCATACATTTGCATATTCCCTGAGGACAGGCTCCCCTACTCACAGCTGCTGCTGACTGCTGACACCAGTGGTGGAGTGGACTGGAAGCCTCTGGCAGCAACCCCACTGTTCCCAGCCCTCCATGTGAAAAACATGACACCTCCAAAGGAACATAAGAATTCTCCAACAACACAGTACAGTGAAAAAGAAATTTATGAAATATTGAAAAAAAATTCAAAATGATGATGTAAAACCTCATTGAGTTAAAAGAGAACACAGATAAACAGTGGAAGAAATCACAAAAACAATTCAGGATATGAATCAGAAATTTAACAAATGGATAAATATTGTTTTTAAAAATCCCAAGCAGAAATCCTAGAACTAAAGAATTTATTAGATGAAATAAATATATTAAAGAACTTCAGCAATAGACTAGAGCAAGCAGAAGAATTTCAGAACTTGCAGAGAGGTATTTTGAAATAACCCAGTCAGACAATAATAGTTAAAAAATAATAAAAAAGAATTAAGAAAGCCTATATAGCATATGGGATACCATAAAGCAACCAAAGTTTTGAAGATTTCATGTTCCAAAAGGTAAAGAAAAGATCAAAGGAATAGAAAACCTGTTTAATAAAATAATAGCTGAAAAATTCCCAAGCCTGGAAAGAGAGTTATACATCCAGATACAGGAAGTTCAGAGATTCCCAAATAGATACTACTCAAAAGATCTCCTCCATGGCAAGTTATGGTCAAATTGTCAAGTCAAAGACAAAGAATTCTAAAACAGCAAGAGAAAAGTGTCTAGTCATTTATGAGAGAACCCCTTTCAGACTAATGGTGAATTTCTCAACAGACCTGTGGATGCCAGGAGAGAATGGAATGATATGTTCAAAGTGCTGAAATTAAAAAAAAAAAAAAAACAGAGATACTATACCCAATAAAGTTATCCTTTATAAATTAAGGAAAAATAAAATCTTTCTGAGACAAACAAAAGCTGAGGGAGTCTATCTCCACTATACCAGGACTACAAGAAATGCTTATGGAGGTGCGAGACCTGGAAGCAAAAGGAAAATATATACAATCATGAAAACTGGTAGAACAAACACACAAATGAGTAAAATAAAGGATTCAAATGTTACCACTACAGGAAACCACCAAACCATACTATAAACAAGAAAGAAAGGAACAAAAGACATACAAAAACAATCAGAAGTCAATTAACAAAATGACACAAACAGGCTTTCACATATTAATAATAACCTTGAATATAAGTGGATTATTTTCCATTTAATAGACTGCCTGAATGGATTAAAAAAAAATAAGATCCAACTGTATACTGCCAACAATAAACTAATCTCACTTGTAAAGGCATATACAGACTGAAAGTAAAAGGATGAAAAATGATATTCCATGCAAATGAAAACCAAAAGTGAGCAGGATTAGCTGTATTTTTTATATAAAATAGATTTTAAGTGAAGAACAGTAAAAAGAGGTTGGTCATTATATAATAATAAGGGGATTAATTCAGCAAGAGGATAGAATAATTCTAAACATATATGCACCCAATACTGGAGCACCCAGCTATATAAAGGAAATATTATCACATCTAAGGGAGATAGACTCCAATACAATAAATGAAGGAGACTGCAACACTCCACTCTCAGCATTAGACAGATCATCTAGACAGAAAATTAACAAATACTGCATTTAAACTGCACATTAAATAAGATGGATTTAACAGACATTTACAGAACATGTGCTCCAATAGCTACAGAATACACATTCTTCTCATCAGCACATGGAACACTCTCCAGGATAGGCCATATGTTAAGATACAACACAAGTGTCAACAAATTTTAAAAAATCAAAATCATATCAAGTATTTTCTCAGACCACAATTGAGTAAAACTAGAAATAAATTTTTTAAAAAAGAGCTTTGGAAACTATACAAATACATGGAAATTAAACAACAGGTACCTGAATGAGTCAAGGAAGCAATTAAGGAGGATATTAAAAAATTTCTTAAAACAAATAAAAATTGCAACACACATACCAAAACCTATGAGATACAGCAAATGCAGTGTTAATAGAGAAGTTTATAGCAATAAATGCCTGCATGAAAAAAAGAAAGATTTCAAATAAGCAATGTAACAATCATGTCAAGGAAATAGAAAAGCAAAAACAAACCAAAGCTGACACTAATGGAAAGAAAGAAATAATAAAAACCAGAGCAGAACTAAATGGAATAGACACCAAAAACAACATCGAAGGATTAAAAAAAAAGTTGATTTTTTGAAAATATAAAAATCAATAAGCTTCTGGGTAAAAAACAATAGAGGAAAAACCCGAATAAAATTAGAAACCAAAAAGGAGACATAACTGACACCACAGAAATACAAAAGATTGTCAGACTATTATGAAATACTTTTTGCTAACAAACTGGGAAACCTAGAGGAAATGTATAAATTTTTTGTCATGTATAACTTACTAAGATTGAACCAGGAAGAAATAAAAAAAAAAAAACCAGAACAATAATGAGTAAAGAGATTGATTTCATAATAAAAAAAAATCCCAATGAAGAAATGCTCAGGAACAGAAAGATGGTTCACTGCCAAATTCCACCAAACTTATAAAGAAGCACTAACACCAGTTTTCCTAACACTTCCAGAAAATTGAAGAAGAGGGAATGTTTTCTAACTAATTCTACAAACCCAGCATTACTCTGATACCCAAACCGGAAAATACCACAGCAACGACAAAAAGAAAACTGCAGGCCAATATCCCTGATGAACAAAGATGCGAAAGTCCTCAATGAGTTACTAGCAAACCAAATCCAACAGCACATTAAAAAGATAAGACATCATAATCAAGTGGAATTTATCCCAGGAATGTAAGGATGGTTTAACATATGCAAATCAATAAATATGCTACATCACATAACAGAATTATAGACAAAAGCCATATGATCACCTTAATAGATGCAGAAAAAACATTTGATAAAATTCAACGTGTCTTCATGATAAAAATTTCTCAGTGAATGAGATATACAAGAAACATATCTCAACATAATAAAGGTGATTTAGGAAAAACCACACCTAACATTATACTAACTGGGAAAAGCTGAAAGCCTTTGCTCCAAAAACTGGAACCAGACCAGGTTACCCACCTTCACCACTTCTGTTCAACATAATACTGGAAGTCCTAGCCAGAGCAATCAGGCAAGTGAAAGAAATAAGGCATCCATATTGGAAAAGAGGAGATCAAACTGTCTTTCTTTGCAGATGACATAATCTTACGTCTAGAAAAACTAAAGCCTACACCAAAAAACTCAGAACTGATAAACAATTTCAGTAGAGTTGCAAGATGCCAAATCAACATACAAAAATCATTGCATTTATATACACCAACAGTGAACACTCTAAAAAAGAAATAAAAAAGCAATCTCATTTATAATAGTTACAAAAATATCAAATACCTAGAAGTCAATCTATACAAAAAGATAAAAAAAATCTATATAAGGAGAACTACAAAACAATCACAAAAGAAATTAATGTGGCTACACAAAAATGGAAAGATATGCCATGGTCATGGAGCAGAAAAATTAATATTGTTAAAATGACCAATGACCATACTACCCAAAGTAATCTATGAACTCAACACAACTATATCAAAATAACAATGTGATTTTTAACAGGAATAAGTAAAACAATTCTAAAGTTCATATGGAACACAAAAAAGAGCTTGAATAACCAATCCTAAGCAAAAAGAACATAGCTAGTAGTGTCCACTACCTGTCCTCAAAATATATTTCAAGGCTATTGTAACTGGAACAGCATGGTATTACTATAATATATGAAGACTCAGGCCAATGTAACAGAATAGAGATTCCAGAAAGAGAGCCATGTATTTATAGCACAACTGTTTTTTTTTTTTACAAAAGTACCAAGAACATACATGGGGAAAAGATATCCTCTTTAATAAACAGCACTGAGAAAACTGCATATCCATATGGAGAAGAATGAAACTACACACCTCTTCCTACCTCTTCCCATATACAAAAATAAACTCAAGATGGATTAAAAACTTAAACATAAGACACAAAACTATAAAGCTACTAGAAGAAAACATTGGGAAAAGACTTCAGTACATTGATCTACACAAAAATTTTGTGGCTATGACCACAGAAGTAAAGACAACAAAGTAAAAGCCAAAAATAGACAAATGGGACTATATTAAACTGTATTAGTAAAGGTTCTCTTGGAGGGACAGAACTAATAAGATTATATATATATATATATATATATATATATATGTTTATAAAGTTCATACTTAATAAACTCACCTTTATATATATATATATCTTATTATATATATATCATATATATATATATATCTTATATATATATCATATATATATATCATATATATATCATATATATATATCTTATATATATATATCTCATACATATATATATATCTTATATATATATTGTTAGTTCTTTATATATATATAAATGAGAGTTTAAGTATTAACTTACATGATCACAAGGTCCCATAATAGGCTGTCTGCAAGCTGAGGAGCAAAGAGAACCAGTCTGAGTCCCAAAACTGAAGAACTTGGAGTCCGATGCTTGAGAGTAGGAAGCATCCAGCATGGGAGAAGCATCCAGCATGGGAGAAAGATATAGGCTGGGAGGCCAGGCCCATCTCTCTCCTGTTTACATTTTTCTCCCTGCTTTATATTCATTGGAATCTGATTAGATTGTGTTCACTGATTTTGGTAACGGGAGTGGTTCTAGAGGAATGGAATATTAAGGATAGAGTGCCTTCATTGGTTTTGGGGTTTCTGGAGTTGGCTGCTTAATATGATTAGACCCCAAAATGCTAAGTACTCTGCTTCTAATAGCATGGAGAACACTGATAGTCCTTGGTGTAAACTGTTTAGAAAATTATGCAAAATAAACGCATTTGACACACCTGATTTACTAAGTAAGGAACTTAGTGACTCTATACATAATAACTTTGACCACATGTAGAGAATCAAGGAACATAATGAAGCTGGTTGTTTGCTTCTAAGTTCAGTGGACAACGTAATAAAAGAAAATAATGAACTAAGGGATTCTGTTTTCTGGCTTCAGAAGCAGATACTGAGACTTAAATCTGCGAAGATTGACCTGAGTGAGAGTCCTATCTTCTGTAGAGAAAGAGCTGAAATTGTCGAAAAACAGACACAAGTGAGTGGCTGACCTGCAGTGAAGGTCATTGCGCAGCCTCACCAGGTGTCTACTGTTAAAGCGAGAGAATTGACTGGAAAAAAATGGGACCCTGCAACTTGGAATGGGGATGTGTTGGGAGGCTCTGATGAAACTGGGGACACTGGGTTTGTAAACTCTGATGAACCTTTTTTGCAGAAGGAACAGCTGCCCCACCCCCAGTAGTGGCAACATACCCTCCCTGACCCATGCTGCATTCAGCCTTTCCACCTTTGTCTGAGGAGATAAACCCTGCACTGCCTGAGGCAACAGTGAGGGCCTCCCCTGAGACAGTTGCCAGGCAAGATAATGTTGATTCTCCTCAGAAGCAACTCCCAATACCTCTGTGTGCTTCTAGACCTATAACTAGACTAAAGTCCTGGTGGGCCCCTAGAGGTGAGGTTGAGACCCATGAGGAGGTGTGCTACACTTGAAAAGAACTGTTTGAGTTCTCTAGTTTATATAAATAGCTAGCTGGAGAACAGGCATGGGAATGGATATTAAGGATATGGGATAATGGTGGAAGGAACATGGAGTTCGATTAGGCTGAATTTATTGATTTGGGCCCACTAGGTAGGGACTCTGCATTTATTGTTGCAGTAGGGGAGTTAAAAAAGGTTCTAATAGTTTATTTGCTTGGTTAGCTAAAATACGGATTCAGCGATGGCCCACTGTGAGCAAGATGGAAATGCCTGATCTCCCTTGGTTTAATGTAAAGGAAGGGATCCAAAGGCTTAGGGAGATTGAGATGGTGGAGTGGATTAGTCATTTTAGATCTACTCATCTCAGCTTGGAGGGTCCAGAAGATATACCCTTGACCAATTCCTTGCAAAATAATTTTTTGAGGGCAGCACCTGCATCTTTGAAGAGCCCTGTAATTGTTCTTCTCTGTGTGTTAGATCTAAGAGTGGAAACCACAGTCACTCAACTACAAAATTTAAATACAATAGGAACAATTGGATCCCAAGGTGGCAGGAGCCAATTGGTAGCACTTAACCATCAAAGGCAAGGTGAGCATAGCTACCATAATGGACAGCAGAGGCAAAGCGGCAATCAGAATAGTCTGACTTGTGTAGAGCTCTGACATTAGCTAATTAATCACGGTGTTCCTAGAAGTGAAATTTATAGGAAGTCTACTGCATTCCTCTTAACTTACACAAACATAAAACTTCTAGGTCACATGGACAAAAGTCAAATCTGAATTATAAAAACATAGAATCACGACCCCTCAATCAATTTTCAGACTTGAGCCAGTTTATAGACCCAGAACCTCTTGAATGAAGGGAAGTCTGGGTCCCCTTGAGGAAGGACCCCAGTACATTACCGACAATTTATGCAGTGAATCTTTCTCCCATCCTTCCCCAAGGAAATCTTTTTTACTAGAATGACTGTGTATTGGGGAAAGGGAAGTGATCAGACATTTCAAGGACTACTGGACAGTGGCTCTGAGCTGACATTGATTCCAGGGGACCAAAAATGTCATCGTGGTTCTCCAGTTAAAGTAGGGGCTTATGGAGGTCAGGTAATTAATGGAGTTTTAGCTCAGGTCTGACTTACAGCAGGTCCAGTGGGTCCCCAGACTCATCCTGTGGTCATTTCCCCAGTGTCAGAATGCAAATTGGCATAGACAGACTTAGCAGCTGGCTAAACTCTCACATTGGCTCCCTGACTTGTAGGGTGAGGGCTACTATGGTGGGAAAAGCCAAATGGAGGCCATTAGAGCTGCCTATGCCTAGAAAAATAGTAAATCAAAACAAATACTGCATTCTGGAGGGATTGTGGAGATTAGTGCCATCATCAAGGACTTGAAAGATGCAGAGGTGGTGATTCCCACCAAGTCCCCATTCAACTCTCCCATTTGGCCTGTGCAGAAGACTGGTGGATCTTGGAGAATTACAGTGGATTATCATAAGCTTAACTAAGTGATGACTCCAATTGCAGCTGCTGTACCAGTTGTGATTTCATTGCTTATGCGAATTAACACATTTCCTGGTACCTGGTATGCAGCCATTGACTTGGCAAATGCCTTTTTCACCATTCCTGTCAATAAGGTCCACCAGAGGCAATTTGTCTTCAGCTAGCAAGGCCAGCAATATACCTTTACTGTCCTACCTCAGGGGTATATCAACTCTCTGGCTTTGTATAATAATCTTATTCGGAGAGACCTTGATCACTTTTTGCTTCCACAAGATATCACACTGGGCCATTACATTAATGACAGTATGCTGATTGGATCCAGTGAGCAAGAAGTAGCAAACACACTGGACTTACTGGTGAGACATTTGTGTGCCAGATGATGGGAAATAAATCTGACTAAAATTTGTGGAACTTCTAACTCAGTAAAATTTTTAGGGGTCCAGTGATATGGGGCCTGTCGAGATATTCCTTCAATGGTAAAGGATAAGTTGCTGCATTTGGCCCCTCCTACAACCAAGAAAGTGGCATAATGCCTAGTGGACCTATTTGGATTTTGGAAGCAACACATTCCTCATTTGGGTGTGTTACTCCAGCCCATTTATTGAGTGACCCAAAAGGCTGCAAGTTTTGAGTGGGGTTTAGAATAGGAGAAGGCTCTGAAACAGGTTCAGGCTGCTGTGCAAGCTGCTCTGCCACTTGAGCCATGTGACCCAGCAGATCCAATGGTGCTTGAGGTGTCAGTGGCAGATAGGGATGCTGTTTGGAGCCTTTGAAAGGCTCCCATAGGTGAATCACAGTGAAGGCCTTTGGATTTTGGAGCAAGGCCCTACCGTCTTCTGCAGATAACTACTCTTCTTTTGAGAGACAGCTTTTGGCCTGTTATTGGGCTTTGGTGGAAACTGAACATTTGACTATGGATCATCAAGTCACCATGCAATCTAAACTCCTTGTTATGAACTGGGTGCTTTCTGACCTATCAAGCCATAAAATGGGTCATGCACAGCAGCATTCCATCATCAGATGGAAGTGGTATATACATGATTAGGCTCAAGCAGATCCTGAAGACACAAGTAAGTTACATGAGGAGGTGGCGCAAATATCCACGGTCTCCACTCCTGCCACCCTGCCTCCTCTCTCCCAGCCTGCACCGATGGCCTTGAGGGGAGGGCCCTATGATCAGCTGACAGAGAAAGAGAAGACTAGGACCTGGTTCACAGATGGTTCTGCAGAATATACAAGCACTTCCTGAAAGTGGACCACTGTAGCACTACTGCCCCTTTCTAGGACATCCCTGAAGGACAGTGGTGAAGGAAAGTCTTCCCAGTGGACAGAACTTTGAGCAGTGCACCTGGTTGTGCATTTTGCATGAAAGGAGAAATGGCCAGATATGCAACTATATACTGATTTATGGGCTGTAGCCAATGGTTTGGCTGGATGGTCAGGGACCTGGAAGAAGCATGATTGGAAAACTGGTGACAAGGAAATTTGAGGAAGAGGTATGTGAATGGACCTCTCTGAGTGACCAAAAGCTGTGAAAATATTTGTACTTTATGTGAGGGCTCACCAAAGGGTGACCTCAGCAGAGGAGGATTTTAATAATCAAGTGGATAGGTTGACCTGTTCTGTGGATACCACTCAGCCTCTTTCCCCAGCCACCTGTCATCACCCAATGGGCCCATGAACAAAGTGGCCATGTGGCAGGGGTAGAGGTTACACATGGGCTCAGCAACATGGGCTTCCATTCATCAAGGCTGACCCAGCTACGGCCACTGCTAAGTGCCCAATTTGCCAGCAGCAGAGACCAACACTGAGCCCTCAATATGGCACCATTCCTCGGGGTTATCAGCCAGCTATCTGGTGGCAGATTGACTGTTGGACATCTTCCATTATGAAAGGGCTGAGGTTTGTCCTCAGTGGAGTAGACACTTACACTTACTATGGATAAGGGTTTGCCTATCCTGCACGCAATACTTCTGTCAAAACTACCATCCATGGACTCACAGAATGCCTTATCCACAGTCATGGTATTCCACACAGCATTGCCTTTGATGAAGGCACTTTGACCAAGTCACTTTGTGGCTAAAGTAGTACAGCACTGGGCTTATGCTTATGAAATTCACTGGTCTTACCATGTTCCCCATCATCCTGAAGCACCTGGATTAATAGAACGGTGGAATGGTCTTTTGAAATCATAATTACAACTAGGTGACAGTACTTTGCAGGGTTGGAGCAAAGTTCTCTGGAAGACCATGTATGCTCTGAATCAGCATCCAATACATGGTACTGTTTGTCCTATAGCCAGGATTCACAGGTCCAGGAATCAAGGGATGGAAATGAAAGTGGTGACCCTAGTGATCCACTAGCAAAATGTTTGCTTCGTATTCCTGTGACATTATGTTCTACTGGCCTAGAGGTCTTAATTCCAGAGGGAGGAATGCTGCCATGAGGAGACACAACAACAATTTCATTAGAATGGAAGTTAAGATTGCCACCTGGACAATTTGGGCTCCTTCTACCTTTAAGTCAACAGGCTAAGAAGGAAGCTACAGTGTTGGCTAGGGTGATTGACCTGGACTATCAAGATGAAATCAGTCTACTACTCCACAAAGGAGGTAAGGAAGACTATATATGGAATACAGGCAATCCATTAGGGCATCTCTTAGTATTAATGTGATTACGGTGAATGGGAAACTACAACAGCCTAATCTAGGCAGGACTGCAAATGACTTAGACCCTTCAGGAATGAAGGTTTGGGTCACTCCACCAGGAAAAAAAATGCACAACCTGCTGAGGTACTTGCTGAAGGCAAAGGGAATACAGAATGGGTAGTAGAAGAAGGTAGTCATCAATACCAGCCACGACTACATGACCAGCTGCAGAAATGAGAAACCTAGGACTGTCCTATGAGGACAGAAATGAGTATTTCCTCCTTCTTTTGTTAAAATCATGTTTGTGCATGTATACACATATAGTAAGAAATGTCTTCATTTTATTTCCTTTTCCTTTATCATATCAGCATTTAAGTATTGTTAACTTTATGTAATAGCATTTGGGTTTGGGATTGGTGCGTTTCTAGTTGTTCGAAGGATAATTGTATTATGTTAGGCATAATTATGACCTCATTATTGTCTTTATTTGAAGATTATGTATGATCTCAGGAGATGTGTGTGGGTTCAAGTTGACAAGGGGTGGACTTGTGATGGTTAATATGGGTGTCAACTTGATTGGATTGAAGGATACAAAGTATTCCTCCTGGGTGTGTCTGTGTTGGTGTTGCCAACAGAGATTAACATTTGAGTCAGTGGGCTAGGGAAGGCAGATCCACCTTAAATCTGGTGAGCATAATCTAATCAGCTTCCAGAGAATATAAAGCAGCCAGAAAAACATGAAAAGGAGAGAGATGGGCCTAGCCTGCCAGCCTGCATCTTTCTTTCATGCTGGATGCTTCCTACCCTAGAACATCGGACCCCAAGTTCTTCAGTTTTGGGACTCAGACTGGCTCTCCTTGCTCCTCAGCTTGCAGACAGCCTAATGCGGGACCTTGTGATTGTGAAAGTTAGTGCTTAATAAACTCCTCTTTAGGTATGTATCTTATTGTTCTGTTTCTCTAAGAGATAATCTCAAAACTTTCTGCATAGCAGAGGAAACAACAGAGTGGAGAGACAAGCTGTTGAATGGGGGAGAACATACAGGAAATTCAAACAACTCAACAGGAAAAGAAAGAAACCACAGTCATACCATTAAAATGTAGGCAAATAACATGAATAGACATTTCTCCAAAGAAAACATAAAAATGGCTAATAGGTACATGAAAAAAATGCTAAACATCTTTAATAATAAAAGAAATGCAAATCAAAACCACAATGAGATATCATCTTACCCCAATCAGAATGGCTATTTTTAAAAAGACAGAAATGTATAGGTATTGGTGCGGGTGCAAACAAAAGGATACTCTTATACACTGTTGATGGGAATGTAAACTAGTACAGTCACTGTGAAAAATATTATAAAGATTTCTTTAAAAACTAAAAATAGAATTACCATTTATTCCAGTAATTCCACTACTGGGTATTTATCCAAAGGAAAGGAAATCTGTGTATCAAAGGGATACCGGCACTTGCATATGTATTGCAGCACTATTCACAATAGCTAAAATATGGAATCAACTTATATATTCATCAATGGATGAATAAAGAAAATGTATATATATATATAAAATGGAATATCATGTGCCCATAAAAATGAGTGAAATTATGTCATTCGCTGCAACATGAATGAAACTGGAGGTCAGTATCCAAAGTGAAGTAATCCAGACACTAATGTGCAACTATTGCTATTCTCACTTATTCTTGGCAGCCAAAATATTTGATCACATGGAGGTGGAGAGTGGAAAGACAGACAACTGAGACTGGGAAAGACAAGTAGGGGTAAGGAAGAAGAATGAAGAGAACTGGGTTATAGATACAAATATGCAGTAAGATAGAAGGAATAAATTCAATGTTTGATAACAAAGTAGGGTGACTATGCTTAACAAAAATGTATTGTGCTGGGGTGAGAGACACACTAAATACCCTGAATTGATTATTATACATTATATGCATGTAACAAAATTTCTCACATATCCCATAAATTTGTAAAAAAAAAATGTGTGGTGTTTCTTCTGGGGTCTCTGTTCTGTTCTATTGGTCTATGTCTCTGTTTTGGTACCAGTACCATGCTGTTTTGATTACTGTAGCCTTGTAGTATAGTTTGAAGTCTGGCAATGTGATGCCTCTGGCTTTGTTCTTTTTGCTTAGGATTGTCTTGGCTATGTGGGGTCTTTTGTGATTCCATATGAAGTTTAAAGTGGTTTCTTCCAGTTCTGTGAAGAAGGTCATTGGTAGCTTGATGAGGATAGTGTTGAATGTATAGATTACTTTGGGCAGTATGGCCACTTTCACAATATTGATTCTTCCTAACCATGACCATGGAATGTTTCTCCATCTGTTTGTGTCCTCTCTTATTTTGTTGAGCTGTGGTTTGTAGTTCTCCTTGAAGAGGTCCTTTACATCCTTTGTTAGTTGCATTCCTAGGTATTTTATTCTCTTTGTAGCAATTGTGAATGGGAGTTCACCCTTGATTTGGCTCTCTGTCTGTTATTGGTATACGGGAATGCTTGTGATTTCTGCACATTGATTTTGTATCCTGAGACTTTGCTGAAGTTGCTTATCAGTTTGAGAAGATTTGGGCTGAGATGACGGGGTCTTCTAGATATACAATTATGTCATCTGCAAATAGAGACAATTTGACTTCCTCCTTTCCTAAATGAATACCCTTTATTTCTTTTTCTTGCCTGATTGCTCTGGCTAGAATTTCCAATATTATGTTGAATGGGACTGGTGAGAGAGGGAATCCTTGTCTAGTGCCTGATTTCAAAGGGAATTCTTCCAGCTTTTGCTCGTTCAGTACAATATTGGCTGTAGATTTGTCATATATTGCTTTTATCATTTTATGATAAGTTCTGTCAACACCTAGTTTATTGAGAGTTTTTAGCATGAAGGGCTGTTGAATTTTGTCGAAGGCCTTCTCTGCATCTATTGAGATAATCATGTGGTTTTTGTCTTTGGTTCCATTTATGTGATGGATTACATTTACAGATTTGCATATGTTGAACCAGCCTTGCATCCTCACACATCTATAACCATCTGATCTTTGACAAACCTGGCAAAAACAAGCAATGGGGAAAGGACTCCATATTTAATAAATAGTATTGGGAAAACTGGCTAGCAATGTGCAGAAAGCAGAAACTGGACCCCTACCTGTCACCTTACACTAAAATTAACTCCAGATGGATTAAAGATTTAAACATAAAACCTAACGCCATAGAAACACTAGAAGAAAATGTAGGCAAAACCATCCAGGACATAGGCATAGGCAAGGACTTCATGACTAAAACACCAAAAGCAATGGCAATAAAAGCCAAGATAGACAAATGGGATCTAATTAAACTCCAGAGATTCTGTACAGCAAAAGAAATCATCATTAGAGCAAATTGGCAACCAACAGAATGGAGAAAAATTTTTGCAATCTACCCATCTGACAAAGGGCTAATATCCAGAATCTACAAAGAACTAAAACAGATATACAAGGAGAAAAAAAAACAACCCCATTCAAAAGTGGACAAAAAATATGAACAGACACTTTTCAAAAGAAGACATATATGAGACCAACAAACATATGAAAAAATGCTCATCATTGCTGGTCATTAGAGAAATGCAAATCAAAACCACACTGAGATATCATCTCATGCCTGTTAGAATGGCAATCATTAAAAAATCTGGAGACAACAGATGCTGGAGAGGATGTGGAGAAATAGGAACACTTTTACACTATTGGTGGGACTGTAAATTAGTTCAACCACTGTGGAGGACAGGGTGGTGATTTCTCAAGGATCTAGAAATAGAAATTCCATTTGACCTAACAATCCCATTACTGGGTATATATCCAAAGAACTATAAATCATTCTACTATAAAGACACATGCACACGTATGTTCATTGCAGCCCTGTGTACAATAGCAAAGACCTGGAACCAACCCAAATGCCTATCAATGATAGACTGGACAAAGAAAATATGGTACATATACAATATGGAATACTATGCAGCCATAAAAAATGATGAGTTCATGTCCTTTGTAGGGACTTGGATGAATCTGGAAACCATCATTCTCAGCAAACTGACACAAGAACAGAAAGCCAAACACCATATGTTCTCACTTATAGGTGGGTGTTGAAAAATGAGAACATGTGGACTCCGGGAGAGGAGCATCATGCACTGGGGGCTGTTGGGGGGAATAGGGGAGAGATGGTTGGGGGTGGGGA
>CAUYQU010043595.1:0-21565 GCA_963574635.1 Cheracebus regulus | reverse complement strand
CATTTGCATTTCCATATGAATATTAGACTCAGATTGTCAATTCATAAAGAAAAAAAGCCTGTTGTGGAAGACAGTGTGGCAATTCCTCAAGGATCTAGAACTAGAAATACCATTTGACCCAGCAATCCCATTACTGGGTATATATCCAAAGGATTATTAATTGTTCTGTTATAAAGACATATGCACACATATGTTCACTGGGGCACTATTTACAATAGCAATGATAGACTAGATAAAGGAAATGCCCAGCCATGATAGACTAGATAAAGGAAATGTGGCACATATACACCATGGAATACTATGCAGCCATAAAAAGGATGAGTTCATGTTCTTTGCAGGGACATGGATGAAGCTGGAAATTATCATTCTCAGCAAACTAACATAAGAACAGAAAACCAAACACCTCATGTTCTCGCTCATAAGTGGGTTTTGAACAAGGAGAACAAATGGACACAGGGAGGGAAACATCACACACTGGGGCCTGTTGAGGGGTGGGGGAGCTAGGGGAGGGATAGCAAGGTGTTGGAGGATTGGGGAGGGATAACATCTAATGTAGGTAATGGGGTATGGATGCAGCAAACCACCATGGCATATGTATACCTATGTAACAATCCTGCACAATCTGCACATGTACCCCAGAACTTAAAGTATAATAAAGAAAAAAGCCTTGTATGATTATAATCTCAAAACTTTATAGATCAGTCTGGGAAGAATTGATGTTAACAATGCACAATTTTCAATCCATAAATAGGATGTATCTTCCTATTTAGATCTTTCTTATTTTTTCTCAACAAATTTTGCAGTTTTTCAGCATAGAGTCTTGAATATCACATATTAATTTTTCACACTTCTGAAAATTGAATATTTAAAATTTTTATTTCCAAGTTCTTTGTTAAAAATATATTAAATAAAATTGATCTTAGCTTATTAGACTTTTATTCTGTAAACTTTATAAATTAATGTATTAATACTAGTGGTAACTTTATAAATGCCTTATACATTTTACAGAAATAATTTTGAAATCTACCAATAGGGACCTTCTTGAATTTTTCTGATTCTAATTTCTGTTTCTTGCCTTATTACAATATCTAAGCAAACTCTAGTATCATGTTAATTAGAATTGTTAAGAGTGAGCATCTTTGCCTTGTTCCTGATTTTTGAGGAAAAGCCTGCACTATTTCATCACTAAGTACAATTATAGCTATAGAATTTTTGACAATGAATTTTTTTTTTTAAGAGGGAGTCTTGTTCTGTTACCAGGCTGGAGTGCAGTGGTGCGATCTCGGCTCACTGCAACCTCTGCCTCCCAGGTTCAAGTGATTCTCCTGCCTCAACCTCCTGAGTAGCTAAGATTACAGGCCCGCAGTACCACACCTGGCTAATTTTTGTAATTTTTGTAGAGATGGGGTTTCACCATGTTGGTCAGGTTCATCTTGAACTCTTGACCTCAGGTGATCCACCTGCCTTGGCCTCCCAAATTCCTTGGATTATAGGTGTGAGCCACTGCACCCAGCCGAAGATGATCTTTTTTACATTTAAGGAAGTTTCTCAGATTCCTTGTTCACAAGAATTTTACTTTTGAATCTACTGAAATGATGAGTACTTTCTATTTGAATTAAATTTCATTTTATGGATATGACATAATCTGTTTGTTCATTCACCTTTTGACAGACATTTGAGTTGTTTCCAGTTTGGGGCTACTGCAAATGAACCTCTTATGAACATTCAGGTTACAAACCTTTGTATGGACATAGGCTTTCATTTCTCTTGGGTGAATACTTAAGAGATTAATGACAGTTGAATAACTCCCAGGTCATGAACTCAGACACTTCATCTGTAATGCAGGAATCTTGTAATTCTGTAGGTTATTTAATACACCTATTCTTTACACTATAGTTGTCATATACATTATAAGAACACATAATCCCCAGAAGATTCTAAATTTTGCTCTAAATCGGTCTATATAAGTAGATTAGGAGGACGAACTGTCTTTAATTTTACCAAGATACTTGCCATTTTCAATGCACTTTCATTTCTTTGCCAGGGTCAAAGCTTTTAGAATTTGTAATAATGCAGGTTGTTCTTTGGTGATAAATACTTATATTTTTAATCTGAAAATATATTAATTTGCTGTCATTTTAAGATTATTTTCTCTTCATTGAAAATGCTAGGTAAAATGTTTATTGTTGTTTTGTTTTCCCCTAGCACCATTGGGATATTGCTGCACTGTCTTCTGCCCTTCAGTCCTTTTGAGGAAAAGTCAGTTGTACTTAAGTTGTTTCCACTCAGGTAAGTTTTGTCAGACTAGTTTAAAGATGTTTCCTTTATCATTGGTATTTAGCACTTTGAAATGACTATCCTACTTGTTAATTTCTTTGTATTTGTTTTGCTTTGGGTTTTATGAGCATATTGAATTAGTACATCTACATGTTTCAGAAATTAGTAAAATTGTCAGACATTATTTCTTCATTTTTTTTCCATCCCACATTCTGTATCCTCTTTCTTGGACTTTACACATATATTTGATCTTCTAATAGGGTTCCACAGGTCTCTAATGCTCTATTAATTTTTTCCAATGTTTATTTTTTACTTTAACAGTTGTTACATGATTTCTATTGATTGATTTTAGTTCACTTTTTCCTCTAGTATCTTCATTCTGCTATTAAATCTTAGTGACTTAAAATTTTCTGATCTTTTTTTTCAGTTTTTAAATTTGCATTTTAATAGTTTTTTTTATTTCTGAGATTTATTGTTTATCTTACTCATTAAGGGAAAAATTTCATTTTTTTTCTCATTTCATTGACCATGTTATAATGGTCACCTTGATATTTTTATCTGCTAGTGTGGACATCAGGGTCATTTGGCATTGGTCTTCATTGATTATCTTTTGTTTTTTTCAAAGATCATTTATTATTTCCAGTTTCTTGTATTTTTAAGTAATTTATGATTTTATCTTATATACTGTGAATGATGAATTTTAGCATCTACATTCTGTCATGTTCTGCCAAAGAATAATAGCTCCATTTTTTTCCCTTAAGCAGACTATTAATTTGGATGAGCTAAAATTAGAAACTTCCCCTGCCACCTTCAGTGAACAGCACGCCAAATATAAATTCATTTTTTTTCCTCCTGCACACAGGTAGTTAAGAGAGTGAGGCAGAACTTATGTACAGAATTTGCTTTCCTTACTTGAGCTCTCATTTTTGAGGTTCACATCTCAATTTCTAGTATCTACATTTGCAGTGAAATCTGTCTTCAAGCTCTCTGTGCCAGTAAAATATGGGTTTTTATATCTAAGTTCCTACACTTTGTTATGGCCAACCTGATTTAGGCTGTCTCTGGTCAAAAGCTATAAAAAAATGAAAAAGATAGAAAACTTACCCTTTTCTCTTCCCTTCTTCTAAATGTTAATCTCCTATAGTGTCTGCCTGATTTTGCTCATTCTTCAGTGCATTGAGGTAGTTGCTTTATGTATTTTATCCAGAGTTCATTATTTTTATGTACTTAAAAGTTGATCTGATAGAAACTTAGTCATGACCTGAAGGGGAAACTCATATGCTTCTTTTTGGGATGAAAAAATTTGAGAATGTTTTTTGATTGAAGAATAAGAATTAAAGTACTATGGAAAATAACCAGAAAGGGAGAGATTTTTAAAATGTTGAAGAGAGAGAGAGAGAGTAGAAGAGGAAACTGATGAAGCCTGAACATTAAAGGGGAAAGTCAATAAGATATCTAGGGAATTTACAGAGTTATTAGCGCTAGACAAGAGGAGACAAGTGGTGAAAAGTGGAAAGGAGGGATTCTTCAAGAAGATAAAGTTTGTAGGTGTTTTGAAATAGATGTAGAATGTTTTCGTTATTTTCTTCTGTTATCTAAAACATTTAAAAATCTAAGTTTTGTTTGTGGTGTAGTCATTTTGGCAATATAATGGAGTGCCTCCCATTAAGAAAAAAAGACATTTAAAAATATCCATGAACTGATAGCCTTGTTTCCAGCTTTCCAAATAAGCTCTTTCACAGCTTCTTATACCTGTGTTTGGCTTCAGATGGGGACGACACTTGCGTGAGGTGTTTTCTTCTACCTGGAAGACTCAGACACTTCAAATTCAAATTATGGCTCACAAACTGGTTCCTAACAAGCAAATTAATATGTATATTCTAACATATGTAAAACAAACATCATGTACATATTTTAAAATTTAATTTTCTTAAATATTTTCCCAACAAATGCAAAACATTTTCAATTTTTACAAGAGAATCTTGTAAAACTTGTCTGATAGACAAACTTATGTTTGTATACATATATATTAATTATATAGTTTATCATATATGTATATAAAGAATGAATAAAAGAAAAATAGTAAAACAACCATTAATTATTAATATATGAAATCCCAGAGAACCTTCACTCTATTGAAGAAAGTCTTCTAAACAGATTTTCAGAGCTATACTGTCTTCACAGCCCAACTGGCGACAAATTTAATGTCTTTGACAGATGAATGAGAAAGCATGCCAAAAACAGAGTCACTTTTCTGGGTTTAAAAGAGGCCAGCCAAGCTATTGTTGATGACAGCAGCAGGTGGGAAATATTGAGGACTACAATATCATAAAATGTAACAATATTTTCCTTGGCATTATAACTCTAACGTATCTCAGTTTTACTGAGAAAAGGGCAGTGAAGTTGGGACTGAACAGGAGAAATAATGTGGAAAGCTTCATGCAATTTCTCAGTGTTTGAAACTGTTTCATCTAAAGATAATACTTTGGCTTAACAAGACCCTTGGTTGCAAGCTAAAACAGTGCTAATGTCAAAGAGGCTATTTCCTCCCAGCAAAAGTGGCAGTGTAGGGTGTTAAGAGTTGGATTAGAGTTGGATTAAATGAAAGTAAGCTCACCCTTCTTGGTGTTACGGCTCAGTCCCAGATGAGCTAGACTCTTGGCTCTTTAGTTTAGATGCAAGATATAGAAATGAGCACACCCTCTTTGATAAATAAAACACAAAATATTACTGTACCTGCATTATCATTGTTCTTCTATATGAACTATCCAATGCAATGTTTTAAAGCATAGAAACTACAAAGAAGCAAGTAATGTGATACACAATCAATAATAAAATTAAAAAGTTTAACCTTCAGATGATCCAGTTATTGAGACTAGCAGACAAGGACTTTGAAACAACTGTTACAGAAAGGGCTATAAATACATAGGAAAAGGTGTCAAGAATTAGTAAACAAATGTGGTCATCTCAGAAGATAAATATAAAAAAGAATGATGTAGCTCTGCTTCGAGAAAACAAAAAGGTTTATAAATATATAGGAAAAGGTATAAAGAATTAGTAAACAAATGTGATCGTCTCAGAAGATAGATATAAAAAAGAATGAAGTAGTTCTGCTTCAAGAAAGCTAAATTACAAATAAAATTCCTGCATGCTATATGTAGAAGAAAACAAGAAACACAAGAAGATTCTGAAAGGTAGGGAGAACATAGGCTGGCTAGGAACACAGTTGTTAATTCCCTTGCGGTTTCTTTTTTGTCTTAGAGATCTTAGATAAAGAGCTGAAGAAGTTAGTAACTCAGAAATTTCAACAGGCACAAACAACAAAAGCTCTGACAAACCTGCTCTCTCTAATCAAATGACTAGGAGAGAGTAGTGCAGCTTTGTATTCAACTTTTAATCTAATATTAAAATACAATTTATTCCCCTCTTCCATGTAAGCAAAACCCAGATGAGACCCTAGACTTCCACCATCAAAGGGTTGTACTAAGACACTTCAAAATCACTGTTGTGGTTATTTCAGAGAAGGCTAAGAAGGGAGCTGAGAATTCATCTCTCTTGGCCAGTAATGAACCACCACCTCTCTCTTCCTCAGCCCAGCAGGACAATAGAGACCATGTGTAGAGACTAGACTTCTGCCCCCAACCAACAGTAACAAGACACTTCTCTCTGTCCATTGGATAATATCAGAAAAGGCCTATACAAAGAGACTTATTAAAAAACAGATAAAAGAGTAATCCATGGGGAGGAGGAACAAACAAAAATAAAATGGTACAATTAAATTCTAAGATATCGGCAATTACATTAAGTGTACAAAGACAGAAATTGACAAATATTAAGAATACAATGAACTATATGCTGTCTATAAGAAATTCACTTCAAATATAATGGTATAGACAGGTTAAAATAAAAATATAGAGTGCAAATATATATTATAGATGCATATGTAATTTAGAGAGATTTTGTGTATAAATATATATATAAATATTTCAAAAGCAAGAGTAGCTGTATTGATATCAGATAAAGAGACTTCAGAGCAAATAAAGTAACTATGGTCATAAAGGGATTTTATATAATGTAAAAAGTAAATTTATAAAGACCAGGCAATCTTAAATATATTTGTGTCAAACAACAGAGGTACAAAATATATGAAGCAAAATGTAATAGAACTTTATCACAATTGAAAAAGTTTAAAAATGATTAACAAGTATTAGAACTGAAAAGATAGAGAAATCCATAATCATAGTCAAAGATGTCAGTTCCCCCTCTTACTAATTGATAGAACAACTGAACAGAAAATTAAGAAGGCCATAAAAAAACTCAAAATTATTGTCAAAAAGGTCCAATCAACAGTTATGGAATACTCCACTAAACATCAGCAGAAAAACACTTTTCAAGTCCTCATGGAACAGATACTGAAATAAACAATATTGGGCCATAAATCAAAGCTCAACAAATTTAAAAGAAATGATATCATACAGAGTGTGTTCTCTGACCACAGTTGAGTCACACTAGAAATAAGAATGGTTAACTTAAAAGGAAAATCTCTAAAGACTTGGAGACAAAAAACACACTTCTAAGTAATCCATGAGTAAAAGACAAAGTCTGAGAGCAGATAGCAATAAAAATATATTAATAACCTAAATACCTATCAAAAAGAAAATGGATTTACAAATTATACTTATACAGTATAATTCTACTCAGCAATAAAAAGAAATGGACTACTTGAACACTCAGCAACAATAATTAATCTCAAAAACATTATGAGAAAAAGAAGCTAAACACACATAAAGAACAAACCAAACTAACCCAAGGAAATAGAAATCAGAAGTGTGGCTCCATATAGGAGGTGAAGGATCAGCAGAAAAGAGATAGAAGGGAACTTTCTGAGGAGCTGGGGAGTTATTATATCTTGGTTAGGATGTGGGTTACGTAGGTATGTATGTTTTTTGAAACTTACCAAATTGTATTCTTAAAATCTCAGCATTTTACTAAGTATAATCATACTTCAATAAAAATATAGGTATTATTTTTATTGATGCATAATTGTACATATTTATAGTATACATTTGATATTTTGATACATGCATATCAAGTGTAGTGATAAAATCAGTGTTAAGAAAAAGACACAAAAATGTAAGTAAGATAATAATTCTAAACTGTAGCCCCTTTTCCCTGTTCTAATATATTCCAACTCCAAATGCTGTTAATCTAGCCTCTGAAGTATATTCAAAACCTATCAAACCGTCTTCACCTTGCTATCACAGCCCCAGATAAGAACTTCATTTAGACTGAGGCAGTCTTCACAGTTATCCCCTTGGTCGTAGTCCTGTTACTCTTAAACCATTCTTCCCAGAGTTCCTGAGTGATTGAAAGAAAAATGCTAATGCCTCCCATAGACAAATTTTCAGTTCCTTAGCACAAAAGTTATACCTTGATGTACCGTCTGCCAATTCAGCCACCAGGATTCCAAATGCTTCCTGGATTGAAGTTTATGTTTATTTCCTTGACTAATTTTGACCATAGCATCTCAGCACTCATTCTATATCTGACATCTGTGAGGTCGCTCTTGTCATCTTCTATGATATAGTTTAGATATTTGTCCTTTCCGAATCTCATGTTGAAAGGTGATCCCCAATGTTGAAGGTGGGGCCTAGAGGGAGATATTAGATCATGGGGATGGATGCCTCATGAATGGCTTGGTGACCTCCTGTTGGTGATCAGTGAGTTCTCAGAACATGTGAGATCTGGTTGTTTAAAAGAGTGTAAGAACTCCCACTTCTCTCTTGTACCCTTTCTTACCCTGTGATACACAGGCTTCCCCTTTGCCTTCCACCATGATTGAAAGCTTCTTGAGCCCTTACCAGAAGCTGAGCAGTTGCCAATGCCATGATTCCTGTACCGTCTATGAACTATGAGCCAGTTAAACCTCCTTACTTTATAAATTACTCAGTCTCAGGTATTTCTTTATAGTGATGCAAAACAGACTAATGCATCCTCTATCTAGAATGGCCGTACCTCTTAATGTAGTGCTGTGACCACTTCTTCCTTTGTGAATAAGCTAGGTAGTCAACACCTTCTCTTCTCTGACAGCTCTCAGGAGACTGGATTAGGATAGCCTCTGATATAATTTGGCTCTGTGTCCCCTTCTTACCTTATCTTGAATTGTAATCTCCATGAGCCGAGGAGGAAACCTGGAAGTGATTGAATCATGGGGGACAAATTCCTCTATGCTGTTCTCACAATAGTGGGTGAATTCTCATAAGATCTGATGCTTTAAAAGTGTGGCACTTCCCACTTCTCTCAGTCTCTCTTCTACCACCATGTAAGACATGCCTTGCTTCCCCTTTACCTTCAGCCATGAATGTAAGTTTTCTGAGGCCTCCCCAACCATGTGGAACTATGAGTTAATTAAACTCCTTTGGTTTATATATTACCTAGTGTCATGTAGTTCTTTATAGCAGTTGAAAATGGACTAATACAGAAAATTGGTACCAGGAGAGTGGGGTACTGCTATAAAGATACCTAAAAATGTGGAAGCAACTTTGGAACTAGGTACCAGGCAGAGGTTAAAATAATCTGGAGAGCTCAGAAGAAGAATGAAATATGTGGGAAAATTTGGTACTTCCTAGAGACAGGTTGGATGGTTTTAACCAAAATGATAGTGATATGGACAATAAAGTCCAGGCTGAGGTGGTTTCAGATGGAGATAAGGAAGTTATTGGGAACTAGAGTAAAGGCCACCCTTACTGTGGTTTAGCAAAGAGACTGGAAGCATTTTGCTCTTGCACTAGAAATTTGTAAAACTTTGAGAGGGATGATTTAGGGTATCTGGCAAAATAAATTTCTAAACAGCGAAGTGTTCAAGAGGTGACCTGGCTTTTTCTCTGGGTTTTTCTGGGTATATAGTCATATACAGTCACAAAGAGATGGTCTGAAATTGGAATTTATGTTTAAAAGGGAAGAAGAACATAAAAGTATTTAAAATATGTACCCTGATTATGTGGTAGAAAAGAAAATCCATTTTCTGGGGAGAAATTCAAGCTTGTTGCAGAAATTTGCATAAGTAACCAGGAGTCAAATGTTAATCTCCGAGATAATGGGGGGAAAATGTCTCCAGAGCATTTCAGAGATTTTCATGGCAATCCTTCCCATCACAGGCCCAGAGGCCTAGGAGAGAAAAATGATTTCCTGGGCGGGGCCCAGGGCCTTACTACTTTGTGTAGTCTCAGGACTTGGTGCCCCATGGCCAAGCCATGGGTAAAAGGGGCAAACATACAGCTTGGACCATTGCTTCAGAGAGTTCAAACCCCAAGCTTTGGCAGCTTCCATGTTGTGTTGGGCCTGAGGGTATGCAGAAGGCAAAAATTGAGGTTTGGGAACCTTTGCATAGATTTTAGGGGATGTATAGAAATGGTAGGATGTCCAGGCAGAAGTTTGCTGCAGGGGCAGCGCTCTCATGGAGAACCTCTCCTAGAGCAATGCAGAGAGGAAATGTGAGGTTGGAGCCTCCACACAGAGTTTCCACTGGGGCATTGCCTACTGGAGCTGTGAAAAGAAGGATACCATTCTCTAGACCCCGAAATGGTAGCTCTACTGACAGCTTGCACCATGCACTTGGAAAAGCCACAGGCACTCAACACTAGCCCATGAAAACAGCTCTAGGGGCTGTATCCTGCAGAGCCAGAGAAGTGGAGCTGCCCAAGGCCTTGGCAGCCCATCTGTTGCATCAGTGTGCCCTGGGTATGAGACATGGAGTCAAAGGAGATTACTTTGCAAATTTAAGATTTAAGGACTGCCGTTTTAGGTTTTGATTTTACAGGCTGATAGGCAGAAAGAGCTTACCTTGTCTCAGATGAGACTTTAGACTATGAACTTTTAATGTTGTTATAAGTCAAGATTTTGGAGGACTATTGGAAAGACATGATTGTGTTTTGAAATGTGAGAAGGGGCCGGGGTGGAATGGTATAGTTTGGCTCTGTGTCACCATTCAAATTTCATTGGAATTATAATCCCTATCTGTTGAGGGAGGGACCTGGTGGGAAGTGTTTGGATCATGGGGATGATTTCTTCCATGCTGTTCTTGTGATAGTGAGTGAGTTCTCACAAGGGCTGAGGTTTTTTTTGTTGTTTTTATTTTTGTTTTTTTTTAAGATGGAGTCTCACTCTGTAGCCCAGGCTGGAGTTCAGTGGTGCAATCTCAGCTCACTGTCACCTTTGCTTCCCAAGTCCCAGTTCAAGCAATTCTCTTGACTCAGGCTCCCAAGTACCTGGGACTACAGGTGCATGCCACCATGCCCAGCTAATTTTTGCATTTTTAGTAGAGATGGGGTTTCACCATGTTGGCCAGGCTGGTCTTGAACTCCTGACCTCATGATCCACCGTCCTCGCCCTCCCAAAGTGCTGGGATTACAGGTGTGAACCACCATGCCCAGCCGATCTGATGGTTTAAAAGTGTAGCACTACCTCCTTCTCTTGCTCTCTCTCCTGCTGTTGCATAAATGTCACTTGCTTCCCCTTGGCTTCTGCCATAATTATAAGTTTCCTGAGGCCTCCCTAGCCAAGCAGAACTGTGAGTCTGTTACATCTTTTGTTTATAAATTACCCAGTCTCAGTTAGTTCACGATAGCAATGCAAAAACAGACTAATACACCATCTCTTCTGCATGCTTATACAGCATTTTGTATTTTACTATATCACTGTACTTCTACATCATTTTATAATTGTTTTTTTCATATTTATGTCTTCTCACTAGACAATATGCCTTGTGAAGATATAACTTAATCTTATTTGTTTTTAGTACCATAAGTGCCAACTACAAATTACTGGCTCATAGTTGGTCTTAATTAATGTTTGCTGAAAGGAAAAGGGTATATTAGTTGATGCTCTTAACCTGGCTATGGTGCTGTGACTTTGAGATCTTATTTTGTCAAAACAAATTAGATCTCATTGTTCAGATGCAGCAAAATTTTGATTAGACCAACATGATTTGACCTTCTCTAAAAACTTGGCTGCCATTCAGGATGTGAGATAAGATCATCTTCTAGAAATTAATATATCACAAATAGCAGTTGTTGAAGTAATTAAAAAGTAGATGTTGATACATAAGATGAACAATTTTTAACTGAGACCTGCACATTGTAAAGATGTAAAAGTGTCCTAACAAATTCCTTCATATTTGATTTGTTGTCTCTGGTAAAAATTGATAAAAATAATTAGTATTAGTTGTAAAAACTATTTAGGAAAATTAAGTAAAGAAAATATATGCTTTAAATACCATATTAAGCATAAATGCAGCTCAGAGTTTAAAATTAATTAGTATTCTTTTTAATCCTTTAAACTCTAAGGATTGAAGGTATTTTAACCATAGGTATTAATTTTACATTTGCAAAGACCTAAACTTGTAAACATTTCAAAGTCTGAAGCATTTTGCCAGTTTTCTGATTTTTTTTTGTTAAATTTATACTTTCATAAATAAGGATTTGTGTTAAGCAAAATCAATTACTTTGGACAGTTTGCTAATTCAACCAAAATTGCACTCCAGGTTTATTAATCTTTTGATAAACTCTACACTACTTGAAGTCTTTGAAGATAAATTGTCACAAGCCCTACTAGATTAATGATTCTCTTTCTGTGGTTCAAGAATATAAGAAAACAATGAAGACTATATGATAAAGTTGCACTTTCAGCAAACAGTAAAACTGAACTTCAGTGCAAACATGGAGGTCTACTGTTGGACAAAAGCTTTTTTCTTTTTTTTTTTTAAGCCTAAAATATACACTTGGTGAAACATATCTGACAGTAAACAGTGTCTCAGTGTTTGCTCTTCAGAAATTTGGGTTTCACAAATCTAAGACTGTGGGGAAAATCATACTAAACAAGTATACAGCACATTCTAACATTCTTTGTTAATAAATAGTCTGGAAAATAATTTAAGAAACGACTTAAAGAGCCAATGAAATGTGCTATCTACTATGGGAAAGCTTGTGTTTTCATCTTGGCTTTGCTACTTACTAAGGTTTGAGCTCTGAGACAAGCCACTATATTTATCAAAGTCTGTCTGCATTTCAATATTTAAAATATGGTTATAATAGAATTTACATTTTTTACCCTGTGGTTCTGGAAATGGAAAAGACTTTAAATCAGATAAATCTAAATTTAAGTCCTAAGCTGTATGCTTGCTGCTGCTTGTGCAGCCTTAGGCATATTAGCAAAACTCTCATACTTTTGTTTCCTCCTGCTATAAAATGGGAATAATAGTGTCTACATAATAAGGTTGTTATGAACATTAAAGTAAATAATCGTTCTTCAATTAAAATCTTCCTCTTAAAACCTTCAGAAACATAGAAACCCAATTTATAAACAATAGGGTTTTCAAACTACAACATATACAGTATTCTACTTTTTAGCAGAAAGCCTACTATCCTGTCCTTGTACCTTCTTAACCTGCTTTTCCAATGTCGATATCTTAGAAACCCCCGGATTCATACTGGGCTTTCTTTCATCCAGAAGTCCCATCACGTTTGTACCTTCTGTGAACTCAGTGCTTGACTTTGAGAATACTTGCCTCCTTAATCTGGAGAACTTCCCAATCATACTTCAAGCTAGTTGCTCCAGAAGGAGGCAGCTCAGCAGCTCAGTCCTGTTCTGCTTCCACAGCAGGAGCCTGGCATAGGCCATAGTCTGAAGAGGCCCCTGTTGACAGATGCTGCTGCTTCTACTGGGGTAATGTCTGTGCTACTCCATATTATATCCAAGGAAGGGAGGTTGGATGGAAACTTCACAGTCAGTTTGCTGCCATCATAACAGCTAGAGTGCATTTCTGGGTTTCAGTGTTCACATAAGGTACTACCTGGGACCATCTTTTGAAAATCAGTGTTGTACTTGGCCAAAGTTGAGCTAATGTCAAAATTGAACTGAGGTCCCCAAGCTGCAGCTCTTTAAAAACAATATTGCCTTTCCTCTTAAGCTCTGACTCTTTAACAGTTGCTTTCTTGGCCAGGCACAGTGGCTCACAACTATAATCGCAGGACTTTGGGAGGCTGAGGTGGTGGATTATTAGGTCAGGAGATCGAGACTATCCTGCCCAACATGGTGAAGCCCTGTCTCTACTAAAAATACAATAATAAGCTGGGTGTGGTGGCATGTGCCTGTTATCCCATCTACTCCAGAGGCTGAGGCAGAAGAATGGCTTGAACTTGGGAGGCAGAGGTTGCAGTGAGCTGAGGTCATGCCACTGCACTCCAGCCTGGGCCACAGAGTGAGACTCTATTAAAAAAAAAATTGCTTTCTTGATCGGGTGCCGTGGCTCACGCCTGTAATCCCAGCGCTTTGGGAGGCTGAGGTGGGTGGATCATCTGAAGTCAGGAGTTCGAAGCCAGCCTGTCTAATAGGGTGAAACCTCCTCTCTACCAAAAAATACAAAAATTAGCTGGGCATGGTGGCAAGTGCCTGTAATCCTAGCTACTCAGGTGGCTCAGGCAAGAGAATCCCTTAAACCCAGGAGGTGGAGGTTGCAGTGAGCTGAAATGGAGCCACTGGACTCCAGCCTGAGCAACAAGAGCACAACTTCATCTCAAAAAAAAAAAAAAATTGCTTTCTTCCAGAATGATGCATTTGGGAAAGGTTTTGGTGTCTGTCCTGAGAGACTTCAAACCATAATTCATCTGCTTTGTGCCTTAGCATATCTTTCCCGCTTGGAAACCAACTACTCTTGTAGGATCCTGGCTTTGGGAGAGACCAGCTCTAACTAGTTTAGTAGCCTTGAATTTGTGACAAAGGGGAGGCCAGTTTTGCCTCCCTTTCTTCCCAGGAGGTCCCTGATTCCTTATACAAATTTGAATATATCCTCTGCAAAATTCATAAAAAAGTATGACATTTAAAGACTAAAGAGTAAATTTTCTGTACCAAATAAATCCCAAATATATTCCATAAATACTATAGTTATAAGTAAAATACTATGGCATATTTTACAGAAATAAAGTATTTTTTTTTACTAAGGATGTATTGTCCATAATGCTTGAATAGAAGTTATTTGACAGTTTTTTATACCTTACTTCTCCTTGCTATTTAAGATCCAAAGTTGAAAATGTTGAGTTTGACCTGTAAATGTATAAATATTTGAATGAGATAGTGAACCTCTTTAAAATGACTAATATTTAAATATATTTTTATTGGAAGAGATTATAAAAAGTTACAATATATTCTGACACATTTTAAAATTTTCTGTCTTTAAGATTTTTTGTTTTTAAATTTCATATAAATATTTTCATATGCTTACCTTGACATGCAAATACATAGTGAAGTGATTACTTCGGTCAAACAAATCAACATACCCATCATCCTTTATAGTTACTTTCTTGCTCTGTGTGTGTGTGTGTGTGTGGGTGTGTGTGTGTGACAAGAGTACTGAAAATCTACTCTCTTGGTAAATTTCCAGTATATAATATACTCTTATTAACTTATATTGTACTTTAAATCTCTTAGACTTATTCATTGTATGTAAATACAACTTTGTACCCTTTGACCTGCATTTCCCCATTCCCATCCTCCCTCTGTCCACCTCCCCTGGTAACTACCATTCTGCTCTCTGCTTCTATGTGTTCAACTATTTTCATGCAGTATGTTTCTGTGTCTGGCTTGTCTCCCTTAGTATAATGTCCATTGGGTTAACCATCTTGTCAAAAAAAGTCAGAATCTCCTATTTTAAGACTGAATAATATTCAAGTATATGATAGGATATTATGAATAATATCTAAGCATCTATCAAATAGTATCCCACAATTCTTTTATGTTAAAATATTACATGATATATAGATATATCATTGATATATCTGTATACATATGTATATTTTCGTATTCATTCATCTGCCGATGCTTGTTTCTCTCAATTCTTGGTTTGACTGTACTATTGTTTATAGTTATTTATTTCCCCATCTCAGTAAGATTATACATCCCTACCCTTGCTTTGTCATTTCCCCTCCTCCTGTGGAAAGAAATTGTCCTTGCCTCATTCACTATGGCTTGATTATATGACTTACTTTGGCTAATGGAATGTGAGCCAGTGTGACATACACCATGTCTGAGCAGAAGCTTTTAATACTGTTGCATGGTTTCTCTCAGCCCTTTCTCTTGTCCTTTACTGTGAACACACATGTCCCACACAAAGACTGTTCCTAAAGGGTAGATGTCATAAGCCATTGAGATATTGGGTATTGAGATAAGCTGACTAATACTAATAAAAATTTTGAGAAATAATGCTGACTAATACAAATTTTGGAAAATTTTGGAAAGAAAGCCAGGTGCTCATTTCCAAAGTAACTATTGTCAGTGGCTCATGCCTGTAATCCTAGCACTTTTTGAGGCTGAAGTGGGTGGGTCATGAGGTCAGGAGTTTAAGACCAGCCTGACCAATATGGTGAAACCTTGTCTCTACTAAAAATACAAAAATTAGCTGGGTGTGGTGGTGTGTGCCTGTAAGCCCAGCTACTCAGGAGGCTGATACAGGAGAATGAACTGGACCTGAAAGGTGGAGTTTGCGCCATTGCACTCCAGCTTGGGCGACAGAGTGAGACTCCATTTCAAAGAAAAGTCATTATTTACATATAAATGAGAGTTTGTTCATGAAGTTTGCTCTTGACCATCCCATTCTTTTCCCTGCCTACCTATCTGAAGTCTACTATAACACAAATGCATAATTTTTATTTTAAGTAATAAGTCAGCAATTTAACACTATTTCCAATTGCAAAAACTATAATCAAAGATGTAGCCATAATGTATTCTTCTGTTTTCTCATAAGTTTATGTAAGCCAATTATTCCCCAAATACATATCAAATTATTTCTAAATCAAACAAGTTCAGACATAACTAACAATAGCTTACTATCTATTGAAAGCAATATAAAAAGTCCAAAGTGTTATTGAGAATGTTTATATTACCACAGTGCATGATATTTGTGAAGAATTTATGCTACTTTTTTATACTGAGAAGTTGAAAGGGTTTTTCTGAGTTGCATTTAGAAACTATAAAGTCCTCTGATGCATAGGAAAGTGGTGATTGGAAAAGTCCAAATGAGTACTTTGAAATTAGTACTTTTTGATATCCTATATAGGCAATGGCAATCTGATGGCCATGACTGGCTTCTCAGTACAGCCTTATATTTAATTTCAGGATGAAAAGATTTGAATACTGCATTTATATTTCTACCACTCATATATATCCAGATACTCATTTTGGTGCTATAAAACATGGTCAACATTTTCATTGGCTTATGTAATGAATTAGCTGTTCTTACATTGTAAGATTATACAGTCCTCATTTCCACCTACACTCCTATCTCCTTATAGGACCCCATGGGGATCCTCAGGTTTTTTGGTTTTTCTTTGGAAATAAATGAATAAGTGGTCTGTGAATAAATTTTATTGCTTCTTAATTTTCTTGAGATCAAAATTAGTTTCTAAAATTTATCAGATATTTTATAATGGTTTCTAAGTAGAAAACAGAAATGATAATTCTCATGTAGAAATTTATGGATTATTACAAAATGGATGTGGCCATAATACATGTATCACTTTTCTATTGCTGCATACAAATGATCAGAAGCAGTGCTTTAAAACAACATCCATTTAGTATATATCATGGTTTGTGTAAGTCAGAAGTCTAGGTACAGTGCAGCTGGGTTCTTTGCTGAGTCTCATAGACCAAGATCAAAGTGTGAGCTGTCCTGCATTTTCAACGGGAGCCTGTGTTCCTCTTCCCAGCTCATTCAGGTTGTTTGCAGAATTTAGTGTTTTGGCCATGTAGAACTGAGAACCCTATTTTCTTCCTGGCTGTTGAGTAGGGTTGCTTTCAGCTCCTAGAGGCTGCCTCTATGTCCTAGCCATAGCCCTCTCACAAGATGGTAACTTACATTAAAGCCAGTAGGAGAATCTCTCTTGCTGTATTTTTTAAGAGGCTCATCTGATCAGATCAGGCTTACCAAAGAAAATCTTTCTATTAACTCAAAGTCAATTGGCCTAAATTACATCTTCAAAATGTCTTTTACCACATTATGTAATGCAATCACGGCAGTGATATCTCAGTATACTCATAGGTTTCACTCACACAGGAAGTGGATTGATTATACAAGAGCCTGGGTTATTGGTGTGGTCTTAGAATTCTGCCTATCTCAATAGATAACTTGTCCAACAATTTAAATAATGTCAAAAAGTAAAGTGATGGAGAGGGCCTACATTTTATTCTAAAATTATAGTCAATTTGTATTAACATCCATAATATTTATCTGGCCTGTGTTTAATCTCAACCCTTTACTTAAGTATATTCATTTAACCTGGGAAGTTAAACATTTACTTAATGACATGTCTTCTTTTTTCAATGAATTATACCTCATGTAACTGTTTACTTAAGACAATGTGATGACAACTGTATTGCAGGGAATAGATCATGCATTCCAATGCTTATAGGAAAGAGGTAGGTAACAAAAATTGTTAATCAAGCCAGGGAATTATAGCCAAGTATGAATTGTCAAAGTATGCCCCCTTCCTCCAGAATTCAAAATGATTTTTAAGGGAAAAACACTTTGCCAGCACAGCAAATAAAGCCCATTTCTTACTGGGCACCTCCAATGAGATGACTTTTTCTAACATTTGCTCTTTGGAAAAGGAAGGTAGATTCTTGATATGTTTTATTAGTGCATTGAAGCAGGCCAAAACATACTGTGTTTCTCCATGAAATTTCTTCTCTGAAGAGATATATGAGCTTAACAAACTTCAGGTAGTTAATTACTACTGAAAAAGTTAAAAATACTATAGATTGGGAACTATGAATTAAATGTAATTATCAACATACTTGGCCCTTCATGCTACCTGGCCATATTTCTGTGTTCCTCATAACTCTGAATCTCTTCCTAATCAATTTTAGCTCTTTCCACTCCAAGAAATAAACACACTCCACTTAGAGCTGTCACAAATGTCACCAATGATTACCTATTAACAAAATCTTGACATTTTTTGGTCTTTTTCTAGTTGATTTTTTTTGGGGGAGAGAATTGTATACTATTAACTGTGCCCTATTTTTAAAAGTTTACATTCTAAATAATCCTCTTACCTTGCTTTTAAAACCTCTAACTCTTCTCTAAGCTTCAAACCCACAAGTGAATAACTTACAAATTTGATGTTTTAAGGTATTCTGTACTCTTTATGTTCGAAACAGAAATTGTGATTTAATCCATCAACTCTGGTTCTCTTCTTATATGAGTAAAATAAATGGATTCTATCTGCTACCTGAAAGCAGAATTCTAAGATCCATTATTTGTACTTCCTTCTCCTTCAGCCCATACTCAATCCATCATCAAGCCACTTTGCCTTGACTTCCTTAACATATCTCACATTTGTCATCTTCTCTTAATATCACATATTCCATTTCTAGGCTAAGATGTCTTTATCTCTTGCCTGGTCTCCTAACTGCTATCCCTAATTCATTTGTCTTCATTGGAATTCATTTGTCACAAAAATTAAAATTGTATCATGCCACTAATTTGATTAAAAGCCTAAAATGGTTCCCCATTGCTTTTCTATCAATACCTAAACCTTTTTCCTGGCCCACAGGACTGGTGCCGTCCACATCATTTCTCCTTTCAGCCTCACTTAATGCTACTCTTCACCTTCTTCCCTGAGATTCAGTATCTCTGGCTTTGTTTCTGGCCCTCAGACACAACTTATTTCGATTGTTTGTGTGCTCTTTGCATACATTTTTTAGCCCTTTGGCCTGTATTTCCTTTTTTTTTCCTCATGGGTTTTTACTATCTGCTAAATTTCACCTCCTTGGAAAGTCTTCTTTGATCCTTAAAATTAGATAGATGCCACCTTAATATTCTTTGAAATTGTTTTTGTTCTTTATTTAACAGAACTTGGACTTACATATACGTAACTATTTAGCTTACGATAGTCTCTTACACAATACTCTAAGAACCATGATAACAAGGACCATCTATTTCACTCAGGACTATACCCTCATCGCTCAGCACCAACAGGTACTTAACAAATATTTCTTAAATAAACATTTAAACATGCATGAATCAATGAATACCTATGGAGTGATAACTACATCTTTGTCAAGTTCCTCTGTTTTTTTTTCCTAAGATGGTAATCTTATTCATAGATCGGCTTACCATAAAAAAATGTTGGCACCACTCTTATCTTACAACCTATAACTGGTATACTTCACAGTCCTCTCAGTTAGACAATCATGTTAAATTCAGGACTGTTAAATAATTTTGAAGCTTCAGTTGAGGAAAAGCAGTATGTCTATGGAGATTTGCCTTAAAAGCAATTTTCTAGTTTAAAGAATCTCAACCAATGGTTTTTACATCCTTTCCTGAAGGCACCAGCGGGTGATTGGCATGGATATAGATGGGAAGAGAGTATAGAATTACTGAAACAAATTTTCTAATTTTCCAAAATTATATCAGAGTATTAACTAGAGTGAACAATAGCTTTTTATATATGTACTACATTTTAAAACATATTAAAATACTACTGTGAGAAATAAAATATAGCTTTCTTAATAATTACTGGATTTATAGTAGTTGTCACTGTAATTATTTCTCCCTATCAATAGATAGTATTAATAAAAGCATAATTACTATCATGTAAGGATATGGGACATTTTTGATATAAGTGTATTTAATCAGCTTTGGGCATTAATGTGGCTTAGTAAACCATTTCATAATTCAATAGATTAAATTATAATTGATTTGCACTATATGTCAGCAAATTATCTCTTGTTTTGTTGATCTATGCTTTCTTTGTCTGGGTTTGGCTTCAAACTACAGGTTGGGTCAAGTCTGCTACATATGTCTTTCATCTCTCTGAAGTGAAACTGGATTAGTTGGAGGCACATTATCTATTACCAATGGGAGAAAAACAAGCTATATGAAAGAAAATCCTCTATATCTCTTAAGGACTAGGATTACACCCAGTACAGTCTTAATTTTGCCCACACTTCATTGGGCAAAGAAGATTACCTGGCAAAGCCGACTATTAATGATGTGGAGAATTAGGAGCTGGTTCTAGTGCAAGAAGCTACAGAGTCACAAGAAAATGGGATGGTTACAAAGAGGAAGGAAGTATCCAGGAAAGAAAAGACAATCTCTCCCACAAAGTATTTTTCTTAACTGAGAAAACTGAGATCCATTATTTCAGATTTCTTTTTTTTCTTTTTCTTTTTTTTCTTTTAATTTTTATTGTACTTTAGGTTCTGGTGTACATGTGCAGATCATGCAGGAATATTGCATAGGTACATACATGGCAATGTGCTTTGCTGCCTCCATCCTCCATCACTTATATCTGGCGTTTCTCCCCATGTTATCCTTCCCCAACCTCCCAAATCCCTGCTGTCTCTCCCCTAGCCCCACAAAACAGACCCTAGTGTGTGATACTCCCCTCCCTGTGTTCTCATTGTTCAATACCCGCCTATGAGTGAGAACATGCAGTGTTTGATTTTTCTGTTCTTGTGTCAGTTTGCCAAGAATGGTGGTTTCCAGATTCATCCATGTCCCTACAAAAGATACAAACTCATCGTTTTTTATGGCTGCATAGTATTCCATGGTGTATACATGCCACATTTTCCTTGTCTATCATCGATGGGCATTTGGGTTGGTTCCAAGTCTTTGCTATCGTAAACAGTATCACAATGATCATATGTGTGCATGTGTCTTTATAGTAGAACAATTTATAATCTTTTGGGTATGTACCCAGTTATGAGATCGTTTGTTCAAATGGAATTTCTATTTCTAGATCCTTGAGGAATCTCCACACTGTCTTCCACAATGGTTGAACTAATTTATACTCCCAACAATGGTGTAAAAGTGTTCCTATTTCTCCACATCCTCTCCAGCATCTGCTGTCTCCAGATCTTTTAATGATCGCCATTCTAACTGGTGTGAGATAGTATCTCAATGTGGTTTTGATTTGCATTTCTCTAATGACCAATGATGATGAGCATTTTTTTCGTTCGTTAGTTGGCCTCATTAATGTCTTCTTTTGAAAAGTGTTCATATCCTTTGCCCATTTTTGAATGGATTGTTTTTTTTTTTTTTTTTTTTTTTCCTTGTAAATCTGTTTTAGTTCCTTGTAGATTCTGGATATTAGCCCTTTGTCAGATGGTTAGATTACAAATTTTTTTTTCCCATTCTGTTGATTGCTAGTTCACTCTAATGATTGTTTCTTTTGCTCTGCAGAAGCTCAGGAGTTGAATTAGATGCTATTTGTCTTATTTGGCTTTTGTTGCCAAT
>CAUYQU010043594.1:0-18785 GCA_963574635.1 Cheracebus regulus | reverse complement strand
GCCAAAAGAATTGCGCTGGCGACCCGTGTTGCTCCTTCTCCGGGAATCTCCCAGTCTGTGGGCATCAAAAATTCGTCTGCAATTGCGGCATCCACTCACTCTCTGCGCTTTCACTGGGAGCTACAATCCTGAGCTGCTGCTATGCGGCCATCTTGGATCTCTCACAAATCAAGATTTTTAAAAAAAAATCCCAATAAGAAGTGGACAAAGGATCTGAATAGACATTTCTCAAAAGAATGGCCAACATATATATGAAAATAATGCTCAACAGCACTAATCATCGGGAAAATTAAAATCAGAACAGTGAGCTATCATCTCACCCCAGTTAGAATGGCTATTACCAAAAACACAAAATATAACAGATGTTGGCATGGATGCAGAGAAAAGACAACTCATATACACTGTGGACAGGAATGTAAATTAGTACAGCCATTATGGAAAATAGTGTTTCCCTAAAAACAGAACTATCACATGATCCAGCAATCCCATTGCTGGGTATTGAAAGGATGTCAGCATGTCAAAGGGATGTTAGCATCCCCATGTTTACTGCAGCACTATTCATGATAGCCAAGATATAGAATCAACCTAAGTGTCAATCAACAAACAAATGAAGAAAATGTGGTATATACACAATGAAATACTATTCAGCCATAAAAAAGAATGAAACCCTGTCATTTGCAGCAACATGGAGGAACTGGAGGGCATCATTTTCAGTGAAATAAGCTAGGCACAGAAAGACAAATTTTGCATGTTCTCACTCATGTGAGAGCTAAAATGAAGATCTCTTGGAGGCAGAGAGTAGAATGATGGTTATCAGAAGCTGAGAAGGGGGAAAAGGGTGGTGAAGAGAGGTTGGTAAACGCATACATGCAGTTATATTGAAGGAATACATTGTATTATGTGATCACAGACTGGAGTGAATATAGTTATCAATAATTTGTGTATTCCAAAATAGCTACAAGAAAATATTTGAAATGTTCCCAACACAAAGAAGTGATAAATATTTTAGGTGATGGACAGCCTAAAATACCTGGGTTGATCATTATACACGGTATGCATATACAGAAATATCACATGTACCTCATAAATATGTACAGTTATTTTGTATCCAAAAAATGGCCTTTCCATCTGGCCCCCAAAAGATGGCATAGAAGCATGAACCATCTTATCTTTCTTTGAGCATTTATATTTTGCTTGACTCCCATGCACACATGTGCATGTAATAAAATTTATATGTATTTTTTCCTGTTTAAAAAATGCTATCTACAACAGCATCCCCCAAAAATATTAAATTCTTGGAATATATTTAACAAAAGAAGTGTAAGGCCTATAAGTTGAAAACTACAAACATTGAGGAGAGAAATCAAAGAAGTAACTAAATGAAGAGGTATACCATGGTCAATGTTTAGAAGACTCAATATTGTTAAAATGGCAATTCTCCTCATATTGATCTACATATTCAAAACAAACCCAATCAAAATTCTAGCAGGCATATTTTTAGATACTGACAAGCTGGTTTTAAAATTTATATAAAAACACAAAGGACCAGAAGAGCCAAAAAACATTTTGGAGAAAAAAAGATGTTGGAGTAATTATATCACCTAATCTCAAGTTATATCATAAAGATACAGGAATCAAGACAGTGTGGTATTAGCATAAAAAGATATAATGATCAATGGAAAATAATAGGAAGTTCAGAAAGAGACCCACACACGTATGGGTCAATTGACTTTCAACAAAATTGCCAAGGCAAAATCAATTGAAGGAAAAGATAATCTTCTTAACAATGGTACTGAAAAAATTTGATATTCATATACAAGTGCATATATATTTTTACTTATTTTATCTTTACTGTATACAATATGCAAAACTTAAAATGAGTCAGGAATAGAACTAAATGTAAGAGATAAAACTATGAAATATCTGGAAGAAAACATAGTAGAAAATCTTAGTGACCCTGGGTTAGATTTCTTAAATTGTATGCAAAAATGCATGAAGTTTAAAAGAAAAAAAAATGTACAAACTAGTGCTATGATTTGAATGTGATATGATATGAATACCCCATGACAAGCAAAACAAAAATGGATTGTCAAGAAAGAAAAAAAGAAAAAAGGATACATAAGATCACATCAAGTAAAATATCATCAGCACAGCAAAGGAAAGGAAACAACAAAGTGAAGAGACAATCCACAGAATGAGAAAAAATATTTGCAAACTACCCATCTGACAAGGGATCAATAACCAGAATATATAAGAAACTCAAACAAGGCAATCAGAAAAAATCTAATAATCCAATTTAAAAATGAGCAAAAGACCTGAATAGATATTTCTCAAAACAAGACAGGCAGGCCGGGCATGGTAGCTCACACCTGTAATCCCAGTACTATGAGAGGCCGAGGAAGGTGGATCACTTGAGCTCAGGAATTCCAGACCAGCCTGGGCAACCTGGTGAAACCTGGTCTCTACCAAAATTACAGAAAATTAGCCAGGTGTAGTGGCACACACCTGTGGTCCCAGCTACTCAGGAGTCTGAGGTGGGAGGATCACTTGAGACTGGGAGGCAGAGGTTGCAGTGAGCTGAATTTGCTCCACTGCACTCCAGCCTGGGTGACAGAGTGAGATTCTGTCTCTAAATAAATAAATAAATAAATAAATAAGACACACAAATGGCAAACAAGTACATAAAAAGGTGTTAAACATCAATGATCATCAGTGAAATGCAAATGAAACCTACAATGAGATATCATCTCACCCCAGTTAAAATGACTTTTATCCAAAAGACAAGCAATAAGAAATGCTGGCAAAGATGTAGAGAAAAGGGAACCCTTGTACACTGTTGGTAGGAATACAAGTATTACAGCCACTATGGAGAACAGTTTGGAGGCTTCTCAAAAGACTAAAAATAGAGCTACCGTATAATCCAGCAATCCCACTGCTAGGTATATACCCCCCACAAAAAAAATCAATAAATCTGCACTCCCATGTTTACTGAAGCACCATGTCACCATAGCCAAGATTTAGAAGCAACTTAAGTGTTCAACAACAGACGGAAGAATAACAAAAATGTGCCACATATACACAATGGTGTACTACTCAGTCATAAAAAAGAATGACATCCTGTCATTTGCAACAACATGGATGGAACTGGAGTTCATTGTGTTACATGAAATATGCCAGGCACAGAAAGACAAACTTCACATGTTCTTATTTATTTGTGGGAGCTAAAAATTAAAACAAGTGAACACACAGAAGTAGTAGAACTATGGATAACAGAAGCTACTGGAAAGGAGTTGCGGAGGAGTGGGGATGATTAATGAGTATAAAAATATAGATAGAATAAATAAGATCTAGTATGTGATAGCACAAGAGGAGGACTACAGTCAATAATAATTTATTGTACATTTTAAAATAACTAAAAGTACATAATTAGATTGTTAAACAAATAAAGGATAAATGATTGAGGTGATAGATACCCCATTTACCCTAATGTAATTAAGCATTGTATGCCTTTATCAAAATATCTCATGTACCCCATAAATATATACATGTATTATGTACCCCAAAATTAAAAATTAAAGTATACAAAATGAGGGGAGAGCGAATAAAAATATATATTCACATTTGCTTATACACGCATAAACAAACTCTGCTCAACATGAAACTGGTAATGATGAGTTAGTCATTCTTACAAAAAAAGATGAAATTAAGCCTTTCATGCTAACACAATTATGAATTATAAATGAATTAAATACCTAAATGTGACGCTACTTTAAAACTTTCGGAAAAAAAGGAGGAGACTAAATATTTGCATGATAGACAAATAGACATATACACACATTTTAGAATAATAATAATCCTAAAAGGAAGGAATGCATACCAACTTTGAGAGTGACTACAACTTGGAGAGCGAGACTGAGACAGTAAAGAGAATTTCAACTTTATCCACTGTCCACTATTTTTTATTCTTGATTAATGTAACAAATCATTAACATTTGTTAAATCAAGATGGCAAGTACATGGGTATGAAATATATTATTCCAGCTTCTTTTTTATAAGTTTGAAAATTTAAAGAAAACAATGTCTTTACTTTTTTTTTTTTTTTTGGAGACAGGGTCTTCTCTGTCACCCAGGCTTGAGTGCAGTGGTGCAATCACGACTCACTGCAGCCTTGACCTCCAGGGCTCAAGCAATCCTCCTGCCTCAGCTTCCTAAGTAGCTAAGCCCACAGGTATGTGCCACCACACCTGGCTAATTTACTACTTCTTAAAATTCAAATATCCACTGGACTTAGAAAACAATTTCTATCTATACCTCATTGTTTATACACTGGTTTTCTACAAATGTAGCAAGGTACTGAAACTGGTGTGCTATCTGCCAGCCATGAGTCAAGTGGCTTCTCCTAAGGGTGAAGGCAGAGAACAACCCAGGCAAAGACCCTGCAGTCAAAAGACCAAAGAAGGAAATCCCCAGCTGGGACCACCAGCCACTCCACTGCCAATAAGGTTTCTCCCCAACATTGAGTGTATGGAAATCTAAGGCCATCAGCCTAACACAAAGTAAATATACTTGTTCTACAGAAATTTTAAAATTTAACCATGAAGAAAACCCTGAACTTTTCTCCAGATTTTGATTCTCACTCAATTCTTTGATGCTGTGAAAAACAAACACGAACATTAACTCTGCACATTTCAAAATTAACCACTTTTGGCCAGACACGGAGGCTCACGGATATAATCCCAATACTTTTCAAGATCAAGGCAGAATTCCTTGAGGCCAGGAGCTGAGATAAATGGAGCCTGGGAGGCAGAGATTGCAGTAAGCTTTCATCATGCCACTGCACTCTAGCCTAAGTGACAGCCAGACCCTGTCTCAAAATTGATAAATAAATGTATTAAGCTGTGTGAATCAGATCAGCTTGGATACCCATATGTCCTTTTTCATAGGTAACCTTCTAACAGATCTAGACAAGTGCCAAATAAGAGTTTTGAAGAGCAAAATTAAAATAACAATATAATAATAGTAGCTGCCTGTCAACTACAATCCTATGTTGCTTCTTGCCATCCCATTAAGTATATTTTTCATTGTTAAGTTTCCTAGTGTGTGGACATGTTATCATTTTTGTTACCCCTTTTGACTTGGCTCCTCGGATTAGAAATCATCTGTTTCAGAGAAAACCTGGTGAGAGAAAGACCATATCTCACAATATATAATAGAAAATGCCAGACACTCATTACCTAGACTCCCTTACAGATTATAATATGTTCTTTATTTCCATACCTAAAATCTTTTTTTTTTTTCGAGTCTCGCTGTGTCACCCAGGCTAAAGTGTAGTGGTATAAACACAACTCACTGCAGCCTCCACCTCCGGGGCTCAGCCTCCTGAGTAGCTAAGACTAGGTGCCTCCACCACATCCAGCTAGTTTTTGTATTTTTTAGAGACAAGGTCTCATTGTATTGCTCAGGCTGGTTTCAAACTTTTGAGCTCAAGTAATCCTCCTCAGCCTCCAAAAGTGCTGGGATTATAGGGTATGAGCCACCACACCCAGCCTTAACTATTTTCTGACCTTATTGCATGGACTACGACTGCCAGTAAATTATTAAATATAAGTAATGATAGTAGGCATCCTTGTATTGTTCCTGACTTTAAAGAAAATACTTTTAATAAATCAATACTGAGTATATATTTGCTACAGGTTTCTTTAAAGCTTATTTTGAAATAACCAGATACACAGGGAGTTGCAAAAGTAGTACAGAGGTCCTATGTACCCTTCACCCAATTCCCACCAATAGTTAAATCTTACATAACTATAGTACAATATCAAAAAGAAAAAACCTGATGTGTGTGCATAGTTCTGTGCTATTTATCACTTATGTAGACCCATGTTACTGTCATCACAATCAAGATAATAGAATTACTCTATTACCACAAAGATCTCCCTCCTGCTACCACTTTAGAGTTATATCTACATTCTGCCTCATCATTCTGAACCACTGGAACAATTATCTGTTCTCCATCTCCATCATTTTGTCATTTACAGAATGTTGCACACATAGAATCATACAGAACATGACCTTATACTCAGGATAATACAACTTGTTGAGTGTATCACTCATGTAGTTGGTTATGTTTTTATATCTACTCTGTCAATTGTCTTTAAATTTGTGTTTAGACTATTTACATTTAATGTAATTATTAAAATGTTAGGGCTTAAGTCTGCCATTTCATTTTTTATTTTCCATTTCCTTTCTCCACTCTTCCTGTGGATTACTTAAATATTTTTCAAATTTCTATTTAATCTATCATTAACAGGGGTTAACAGGAGTTAGTAAAGGGGAGGAGCCATGGTCTTTCCATGGCATGTGGCTAAAGTAGGGTGGTTATTGTCTAAAAGTTTCTGTCTTGGGAGATTTCCTCTTTCCCCACCTTTTAAAAAGAAAAGCTATTCTTGGCTTTTGGGGGGTGTTATGTTTCCATTCCATTTCTGACCAAGTTGCCAGTTGATCCAACACCTGTGATATATGAGACAAACAAACAAGCAAGCAAGCCCACGGAACTCACTCCTATGTCATTCCATGGGTCCTGAAATTCCTACTTGGTCTGCCATCTTCTCTTTACCTTTCAGACTCTTCTTGTGTTTGTTTATACACAGTATCCAGGATTTTGAGCTACCCTTAGCAGGAGCAATACAAAACAATCCATCCTGGTCCAGAAAAGAAAGCTCCCTTTTGAGTTTACTATGAATTTGTATCATGAATGCTTACTGAGTTTTATCAAATGCTTCTTCTGCATCTGTTGAGATGATCCTAAGATGTTTCCTCTTTAGTCTGTTAATGTACCCAAATACATTAACAGATTTTCAGATGATAAACCACTCTTTTATTCTTAAAACCAACTTGATAATGCTATATTATTGGTTTATATAAAGCTAGATATATTTTAACAATGTCTTTAGGACTCTTGGTACTTTAATTTAGGCTTAGAAATGGCCTTAGTATTTCTTTCCAAAAATGTTATTGTCTGGTAATAGTAATATTAAATTACTGTCATCATAAAATAAGTTAGGGAAAGTTCCCTCTATTACTATAAAACTCAGGATCAGAGATACCGGGAATCAGAAGATACTAACAGGCAACTGCTGGCTTTAGCACCTGCTCATCTGGTTTCTTACTGTTGATGGCCTTCCAAGAATTCAACTATGTAGGAAAAAATTATTTCATTTTGTCTCTGTTAATAGTGTATTAAGGTGTACTAGAATGAGAATAGTTTCCTCAGAAAACTAGTTCATCATATTCCAGTAAATAAAAACTCTACCCTTGAAATTATTACATCTGAATTTTAACTAATCCACATCTCTAAACTCTTCCCAGAAAAAAAACAACCTTATACTACTATAACTACATCTCTACTTTCTGCTTTTGTCAGGAACTTTATTTCCTTCTTGTTTGTAAAACTGTAATATATTAGACATAATTAAAATTATAGTTTTATAAAGTATATTTATTTTTTATTTGTTTTTGAGACAATCTCACTCTGTCACCCAGGCTGGAGTACAGTGGTGAGATCATAGCTGACTGCCTCCTTGACTTCCTGGGTTCAAATAATCCTCCTCTCTCAGACTCCCAAGTAGCTGGGATTACAGGCATGTGCCACCATACTTAGCTAATTTTTTAAGTTATTTGTAGAAACAGGTTCTCACTATGTTGCCCAGGATGATCTCAAACTTGACCTCAAGCGATCCTCCCACCCCAGCCTTCCAAATTGTTGGAATTATAGGTGTGAGCCACCACTAAAGTATATTTATTTACATTTACTCATGTTTACCAATTCTTTTACTCAATAGTTTTTCTTTATCTCAATCCTTCCATCTCATTTCAATTTCCCTCTTCCAGAATCAACTGTGAGAGACTGTTCAATTTGTCACTTATTGAACAAATACTTACTAAATGCCTACTATGTGCCAAGGATTGTTCAAGGTAATAGAGATATAGCAGTGGAGAAACAAAAATCCCTTTCATCGTTGAACTTACATTCTCACATTTTCATCTGAAATGTCTATTTTACTTTCAATTTTGAATAATTTAGCTGTAAAAAAATTCTAAATAAATAGTAATTTCTCTCAAGATCTCTATTATTACTGTTACAGTCTTAACTCAATCTGTCATTCCTTTGTGGATAATCTGTCTTTTCTTCTAATTAACTTTATGCAGTCTAGCCATTTCTCATTAAATATTGCCTCTCCTCTCTTCTCCTTTTTCTCCCCCTAGAGAATGTCTTGTCTATTAACTATGTTGGACTTTAACTTTTCCCTTGAGTTTTTAGCTTTAATAAAATTTTTTCTATTAGTATTGTTTCTTTTTGGTTCTTTTTCAAATATACCTTGTTTTTTGTTGTTGTTGTTTTTGTTTTGTTTTGTTTTTGAAACTGAGTCTGGTTCTGTTGCCTTGTTGCCTAGGCTGGAGTACAGTGGTGCAATCTCCACTCACTGCAACCTCTGTCTCCTGGGTTCAAGTGAGTCTCCTGCCTCAGCCTCTTGAGTAGCTGGGATTATAGGCATGCACCACCACATCCAGCTAATTTTTATATTTTTAGTAGAAAAAGGTTTTATTGTATTGGTCAGGCTGGATGTTCTTAAAGCATTAGTTCCCATGTTCTTAAAGCATTAGTTCTACTTTCTACTCTGGTTTTTATTATTTTTTTATTTTAGTAATTTAATTTCTTTCTGCCTATGTTTCAGAGGGTACTCTGGTTTTTAAATTCTTTTCCATTTTAGCCTAAGGGAGAGTCTCCTTACTTTCTTGGGAGCTAAATTATATCATTAATGGGATATTTATTTTATTTAGTCAGCATTTCTAAGCGTCTGCAGTATAAGGGTTTGAGGTCACATAGTTTGTAATATTTTGCCTCTCATGCTTTCATATCTCATGTGGCTTTGTTCTTAAATATTTTTATTGTATTTTTTTGAGACAGAGTCTCACTCTGTCGCTCAGGCTGGAGTGCAGTGGCGCAATCTCAGCTCACTGCAACCTCTACCTCCTGGGTTCAAGCAATGCTTGAGCCTCAGTCTCCCGAGTAACTGGGACTACAGGCACATGCCACCATGCTTGGCTAATTTTTGTACTTCTAGTGAAGACAGGTTTTCACCATGTTGGCCAGGCTGGTCTCGAACTCCTGGCCTCAAGTGATCTGCCAGCCTCAGTCTCCCAAAGTGCTGGGATTATAGGTGTAAGCCACCGCGCCTGGCCTATTCTTAGATATTTTATACTTCTGTGCTATTGTAGATGGGATATTTTTTCTCTTACTTTTTCTGACAACTTATTACTAATGCATAGAAAAGTTATTCTTAGAGATTGTTCTGATTACCTTAGGGTCTAACTTCATGCAAAAGTGAAGCAGTCTTCTAACTAAGCTCAGGTTTCTTAGCACATGTTAGCTTAGATATTTTTATCCAAAGTATATGGATAAGTTTGCAACTCAGAATAGCTATACTCAAAGCTCTTAATTTATTTCCATTATAGAAAGTACATTACTGGCTGGGTGCAGTGGCTGATGCCTGTAATCTTCACACTTTGAGAGGCTGAGGCAGAAGGATCACTTGAGCCCAGGAGTTCAAGGCCAGCCTGGGAAACATGGTGCAGCCTCAACCTCCCAGGCTCAAGCCATCCTCCCACCTCAGACCCCAGAATAGCTGAGACTACAGACATGAACCACAACATCTGGCAAAAATTTAATAAAATAAACTTTTTATTACAATCTTTAATAATACTGCTATATGATGGGTTTTATGATAAGCTGTAATGATGAGGGACAGGGAAACAGACATTCTCATACACTGTAGGTAAGCATATAATTTGGAACAGTCTCTAGGGAGGGCAATTTGACAGAATATATCAAAGTCTTAAAAAGCACAGACCTGTGCTCTCCCAATACTACTCATATTGCCATACTTGCACATTTACAAAAATAAAGACGCTCATTGTAACCTATTTGGCAATAGTAAAACGTTAGAATCAGCCTAAGTGTTTAGACAATGAGTAGACAAGCTAAAATACACCTATGTAACGAAATACTATGGAATAAAAATAAGGCAGATTTACCGGTACTCACATGGAATAATCTCTAAAATGCATTAATGTAAAAACACAAATGGTCCAGACTTAAGACCTGACACACACACATACACGATAAAAAGTGTACATAGAATGCTACCAATTGCATTTTCAAAAGTGAAGACATGTACACACATGCTTATAAGATAAAAATATCTAGAAAAATATACGAAAAACCTTGTTTCAGTACATGCCTCTATCAAGGACAACTGAGAGGTAGACAGGAGAAGATTTACTTTTCACCGTATATCCTTTATTCTTACTTAAAATTATCATGTGAATATATTATGTGCTCAAAACATAAATAGGATACTTACTTAAAATATTTCAGCTTAAAATGACTTTTATATTTGCCACACAAAATTGCCAAAAACAATTTTAAAACTCCTGCCAAGCACAGTATTGCACTCCTGTAGCCCCAGCTACTTGGGAGGCTGACACAGGAGGACTGATTGAGCCCAGGAGTTCAAGTACAGCCTAAGCAACACAGACAGACTCCATCTCTTTAAAATAAACAAACAAACAATCAAAATACTTCTATAGGTCACTGCAAGATTTCTGCAACAATGACCACTAACAAGAATCCATCAAAGATAAGTTTATAGGCCAGATGCAGTGGCTCACACCTGTAATCCCAGCACATTGGGAGGCTGATGTGGGCAGATCACTTGAGGTCAGGAGTTCAAGACCAGCCTGGCCAACATGGTGAAACCCCATCTCTACCAAAAATACAAAAATTATCTAGGCATGGTGGCACATGCCTGTAGTCCCAGCTACTCAGGAGGCCAAGGCAAGAGAATCGCTGGAACCCAAGAGGAGGAGGCTGCAGTGAGCTGAGATCATGCCACTGCACTCCAGCTTCAGCCTGGGCGACAGAGCAAGGCTCTGTCTAAACAAACAAACAAATAAGCTTATAAAACAAGGAACAGTTTACAATAACTTCAAATGTCAGCCCCACAAGTAGGAATAAGTCAAACAGTATATCAGTTCCAGTAAATAAAACTTTCTGTGACAATAAAAGAATTCTGTATTTGCACTGTCAATTGTAGTAGCCACCAATTTTATGTGGCTAATGAGTATGTGAAATGCTACTAATGTAACTAAGAAAATGAATTTTTAATTTCATTTAATTTTAACAAATTTATATGTAAATACCCACATGTAGCTAGTGAAACTATGCTGAACAGGAACCTATATACAAATTGAGTCAAGGCAATGGCAAGCAGGTATGCATGGACAGTAATCAATCACTCAAAATATGGAATAAGGTCAATTTTAAACTTTTGTTAGGAATTATTTGGTCTTGAAATGCATAAAGTAACCTAAATGCTTTCTAGAGGGGTGGGGGCGGAAACAATCTTTTTTTTTTTTTTTTAGCAACTGGGTCTTACTTTGTTGCCCAGGCTGGTCTGGAACTCCCGGGCTCAAGGGATCCACCCGCCTAGGCTTCCCAAAGTGGTGAGATTACAGGCATGAACCACCATGACTGGCCAAGCAAACTGTTCTTACTGCTGTGTGTTTAAAGGAAAGGTAAGGAACCTAAGGAAAGTATTAGTCCACTCGAAGGGAAGGATAACTCTAAAAACAAGGTTTTTTTACTGTTATCTCAAATGTCAGTCTGGGAATAATTAAATAAGTAACAAAATTTGTCATGTAAAATGGAAATAGAATGAAGAATGATGTAGAGAAGAGAAGGGGGTAGAAAAGGGAATGAAAAACAGCAGCAGTATATAGAACTATATCATTGCCAAGTTTTTTCAAGATTCCTCATTTGGCTGGGTGTGTGGCTCATGCCTAAAATCCCAGCACTTTGGGAGGCCGAGGCAGGTGGATCACTCAAGGTCAGGAGTTCAAGACCAGCCTGGCCAACATAGTAAAACCCATCTCTACCAAAAATGCAAAATTTAGCCAGATGTGGTAGTGCACAACTGTAACCCCAGCTACGTATGAGGCTGAGGCAGGAGAATTGCTTGAATCTGGGAGGTGGAGGTTGCAGTGAGCCAAAATTGTGACACTGCACTTCAGCCTGGGTGACAGAGCAAGCAAGACTCTATCTAAAAAAAAAAAATTCCTCACTTTGAAGCAATCATTTCCTAACTAAAGTGGAAGGAAGGCTGGGCGCAGTAGCTCATGCCTGTAATCCCAGCACTTTGGGAGGCTGAGGTGGGCAGATCACTTGAGGTCAGGAGATCAAGACCAGCCTGGCCAACATGGTGAAACCCCGTCTCTACTAAAAATACAAAAATTAGCCAGGTGTGGTGGTGCATGCCTGTAATTCCAGCTACTCAGGAAGCTGAGGCAGGAGAAACACTTGAACCCGGGAGGCAGAGACTGTAGTGAGCCCAGATTGAGCCACTGCACTCCCACCTGGGTGACACAGCAAGACCCTGTCTCAATTAAATAAACAAACAAAGTGGAAAGGAAAGCATAATGTCAGGGAGACACACTGTTAAGTGAGAAAGTTATAGATAATTTTCATCGTTTTGTGAAATAGGGCACTTTTATTAATTGCAAGGTGGGTAAACAGTGAGAAACAGATTTTGTAAGAGAATTACAAGTAGTAAAGTCAGTAAATTGGAAAGCCAATGGAAAAACAAAATATTCCTTGAAACTATCAGAGTGATATGGTTTGGATCTGTGTCCCCACCCAAATCTCATGTCAAATTACAATCCCCAATGTTGGAGGTGGGACCTGGTGGGAAGTGATTGGATCATGGGGGTGGAGTTCTCATGAAAACTTTAGCCTTTAGCATCATCTCCTTGGTGCTGTTCTGGTGCCAACAAGTGACTGAGAAGTTGTGAAATCTGGTTCTTTTAAAAGTGTGTAGCACCTCCCCACTCTTGCTCTTGCTTCTGCCACGTAAGATGTGTCTGCTTCCCCTTTGCCATCCATCATGATTGTAAGTTTCCCGAGGGTTCTCCAGAAGCAGAAGTGCCACCATGCTTCCTGTACAGCCTGCAGAACTGTGAGCCAATTAAACCTCTTTTCTTTATAAATTACCCAGTCTCGGGTATTTCTTTATAGCAGTACAAGAACAGACTAATACACAGAATAATAGTCTAAAGAGTATGAAAGGGCAGATCTATTTCAGATTGTGCCCGTTTCCTAGTAACATTTTATTATATGAATTCCAAGGAGTCATTGGATGTTCCAGGAAGAGTATTATTTCATCTCAAAATTAGATGGAAGCCTTAATAAAATGGAAAGCAAACTACAGCCTGAAAGCAATTGGTCTAGAGTTTTGCTTTGAACAGGATCTACAGAAATAAGGAACAGGCAGCAGGAATGGCAGGAAGACATGCAGGTGGTATCATTCCAGAAAGGGGAATTTACAAGTTGGCAAAGTAACACCCTCTTTTATCCACAGACTTTAAAATGACAGTTATCTACTGGCTGATAAACAAAGACGTATTTTAAGTAAAAATAAATAACATTTTGTATAATTCCATTTTGTAAAAGCAAACCAAAAACCTCACATCACATACAAAAATTAACTTAAAATGGATCAAAGATCTAACTATACTAGCTGCAACTATAAAAACTCTTGCAATGATTTCTTAGCTATAATGCCCAAAGCACAAGCAACAAAAGAAAAAATATGTAGATAATTTAGACTTCATCAAAATTAAAACTTTTACACTAAAGGCTATTATTAAGACAGTAAAAAGATAACGACAAATGGAAGACAATGTTTGCAAACAATATCTGATAAGAGTTCTGGTCTAGCATGTATAAAGAACACATACAATTCAATAATAAAAAGGCAAATAATCCAATTTTTAAATGGGCAAAGGATCTGAATAAATATTTCCCCAAAGAAGATATACAAATGGCCAATGAGGCCAGGCATGGTGGTTTACAACTGTAATCCCAGCATGTTGGGTGGTTTAAGTGGGAGGATCGCTTGAGCCCAGGAGTTCGAGACCATCCTCGAATTCCTGGTTAACACAGGGAGAACCTCTCATTTCTAAAAAAAAAAAAAAAAAATGAATTTCTTCTCTGAAGAGTTCATAGAAAAAATATATATTTTTTAAATTAGCCAAGCATAGTGGTGCACACCTGTAGTCCCAGCCACTCAGGAGACTGGTGCAGGAGGATTGCTTGAGCCTGGGAGTTCAAGGTTGCAGAGAGCTATGATCTCACCACTGCATTCCAGCCTGAGTTACAGAGTAAGACTTCATGTCAAAAAATAAAAATAAGGCCAGACATGGTGGCTTATGCCTGTAATCCCAACACTTTGGGAGGCCAAGGCAGGTGGATCACAAGGTCAGGAGTTCAAGACCAGCCTGGCAAACATGGTGAAAGTACTGATATACACTACAACTTGGATGAACCTAAAAAATATTATGTTAAGTGAAAGAAGGCAGCTACAAAAGACTACATATTGTATTATTCTATTCATATGAAATGTCCAGAATGGGTAATTATATAAAGACAGAAAGTAGAATACTGGTTTCCTAGGGCTAGGGAGGATGGAGAAAATGGAAATGCTTGCTAATGGATAAGAGATTTCTTTTTTACAGTGACAATAATGTTCTAAAATTTATTGTGGTGATAGTTACACAACTCTGTGAATACATTAAAAACCACTGGATTAGGCCGGGTGTGGTGGTTCACACTTGTAATCCCAACACTTTGGGAGGCCAAGGCAGGTGGATCACCTGAGGTCAGGAAGTCAAGACCAGCCTGGTCAACATGGTGAAACCCCATCTCTTTAAAAAACAACAACAACAAAAAAAACACTGGATTTATACTTTAAAGGAATGAATTGCAATGGTATGTAAACTACACCTCAATAAAGCTGTTTTTTTTCTTAAAGTAAGCCAAAAGGGTGTGTGTATGTGTGTGTATATGTGTGTGTATGTGTGTGTGTGTTGTGTGTGTGTGTTAGTCCATTCTTGCACTGGCATAAAGAAATATCTGAAACTTTATTTTTTTTTTATTTTTTCTTATTTTTTCTTTTTAGTTTTTCTTTATTTTCCTTGGTGATAAACCAGATTTATTTAAAAAAAAAAAAAAAGAGGTTTAATTGGCTCACAGTTCCACATGCTATACAGGAAGTATGGCTGGGGAAGCCTCAGGAAACTTATAATCAAGGTAGAAGGTGAAGGGGGAGATAGCACTTTATATGGCCAGAGCAGGAGAAACAGGGTAAGCAGGGAGATGCTACATACTTTTAAATAACCAGATCTCATGAGAACTATCACAAGAATAGCACTGAATGGATGGCGCTAACCCATTCATGAGAACTCCACCCCCATTATTCAATTACCTTCCACTAGGCCCCATCTCCAACACTGATGATTACAATTCAACATGAGATTTGTGGGAGGCACAGAGGCAAACCATATCATTCTGCTCCTGGCCTCTCCAAATTTCATGTCCTTCTCACATTGCAAAATACAATCATGCCTTCCCAACAGTCCCCCCAAGTCTGAACATATTCCAGCATTAACTCAAAGGTCCAAAATCCAAAGTATCATCTGAAACAAGGAAAGTCCCTGAAACGTTAGTTACTTTCAAGATACAATATGGGTACAGGCACTAGGTAAATACTCCCCTTCAAAAGGGAGAAACTGGGCAAAAGAAAGGGGTGATAGGCCTTATGCAAGTCCAAAACCAAGCAGGCAATCATTAGATCTTAAAGCTCCAAAATAATCTCCTTTGATTCTATGTCTCACATCCAGGGCACACTGATGCAAGGAGTGGACTCCCAAGGCCTTAGGCAGTTCTAAACCTTTCCAGGGTTCAGCCTTCATGGTTGCTCTCACAGGCTGGCATTGATTGCCTATGGCTTTTCCAGGCACAGAATGCAAGTTGCTAGTGGATCTACCATTCTAGGGTCTTGAGGACAGTGGCCCTCTTCTCACAGCTCCACTAGGCAGTACCCCAGTGGGGACTCTGTGTGGGGGCTCCCACCCCACATTTCCCCTCTGCACTGCCCTAGTAGAGGTTCGCCATGAGGGCCCCACTCCTTCAGTAGGCTTCTACCTGGACATCCAGGCTTTTCCATACATCCTCTGAAATCTAGATGGAGGCTCCCAAGCCTCAACCTCTGCACTCTGCGCATCTGCAGGCTTAATGCCACATGGAAGCCACCAAGGCTTACAGTTTACACTCTCTGAAGCAGCAGCCCAAGCTGTACCTGGGGCCTTTGGAGCCCAGCTGGAGCTGGAGATGCTAGGATGCAGGGAGCAGTATCCCAAGGCTGTACAGTGCAGCAAGGTCCTGGGCCTGGCCCAGGAAACCATTCTTCCTTCCTAGGCCTCTGGGCCTGTAATGGGAGAGGCTGCCACAAAATTCTGTGAAATGCCTTCGAAGTCTTTTCCCCATTGTCTTGAAAATTAGCACTTGGCTCCCCTTTACTTAGGCAAATTTCTGCAGCCTGATTTAATTTCTCCACTGAAAATATATTTTTCTTTCCTACCACATGGCTAGGCTACAAATTCCCACTTTTATTCACTGCTTCCCTTTTAAATAAGCTCCTGTTTCAGATCATTTCCTTGCTCAAGCATATGAGTGCAGGCTGTTAGAAACAGCTAAACCACATCTTAAATGCTCTGCTGCTTGGAAATTTCTTCTGCCAGAAACCGTAAATCATCACTCTCAAGTTCAAAGTTCCACAGATCCCTAGGGCAGAGGCACAATGCCTCCAATCTATTTGCTAACACCTAACAAAAGTGACTTAGCTCCAGTTCCCAATAAGTTTCTCACCTCTATCTGAGAACTCCTCAGCCTGGTCTTCACTGTCCATAGCACTATCAGCATGTTGGTCACAACAATTTAACAAGTCTCTAAGAAGTTCCAATTTCCCCCTTATTTTCCTGTCTTCTTTTGTGCCTCCACACTCATCCAACCTCTGCCCATTACCCAGTTCCAAAGACACTTTCACATATCAGGTATCTTTATAGCAAATGCCTCAATCCTTGGTATCAATTTTCTGTAGTCTGTTCTCCTACTGTTATAAATACCTTAGACTACATACTCTACAAAGAAAATAGATTTAATTAGCCCACAGTTCTGCAGGCTGTACAGGAAGCATGACAGCATCTGTTTCAGGAAACCTATGATCACAGCAGAAGGCCAAGAAGAAGCAGGCACATATTACATGGCCAGAGCAAGAGGAAGACAGAGGGAGAGAGAAGGTATCACACATCTTGAAAAAATCAGATCTCAAGAGAACTTACTCACTAACAGGAGAACAGTACCAAGGGGATAGTGCTAACATATTCATGAGAACTCCACTCCCATGATCCAATCACCTACCACAAGGCCCCACCTCCAACAATGGGGATTACAATTCAACATGAGATTTGGTGGAGACATAGCTCCAAACCATATCAATATGACTGTACATATTTTATGAATAGGAAGGTAAGTATGGAAAGATACACACCAAGTGCGCTGATAACATTATTACTTTAATTGATAAGATTGAGAAAGATGCGTAGTTATGTTTCTTAAAGTTTTTAAATCCTTATACATCTTCAAATGGTTTGCATATTGTATTCATCTGTTCTCATATTGCTATAAAGAACTACCTGAGACTGGGTAATTTATTTAAAAAAGAGATTTAATTGGCTCACATTTCCACAGGCCATACAGGAAGCATGGTGGGGGATGCCTCAGGAAACATGATCATGGCAGAAGGTGAAGGGGAAGCAGGACATCTCACATGGTTGGAGCAGGAGGGAGCAAAGGTAGGAGAGGGGCTACACTTTTAAACAATCAGATCTCATGAGAACTCGTTCACTGTCACAAGAACAGCAAGGGGGAAGTCCGACCCCATGATCCAATCATCTCCCACCAGGCCCCTGTTCCAAAATTAGGGATTACAATACAATTTGACATAAGATTTGAGTGGGGACACAAATCTAAACCATATCACATACAAGCAGGTAGTGTGAAAACATATCCCATATTAAGACAAGCAGGTGTTTTGAAAAACTTTGAAATATGGCTGAGTGTGGTGGCTCTGGCCTATAACCCCAGCACTTTGGGAGGCTGAGGCGTGCAGATCACTTAAGGCCAGGAGTTTGAGACCAGCCTGGCCAACATGGTGAAATCCCATCTCTATTAAAAATACAAAATATAGCTGGGTGTAGTGGCTCACATCTGTAGTCCCAGCTATTCAGGAGGCTAAGGTGGGAGGATTACTTGAACCTGGAAGGCAGAGGCTGTCTTCTCTGATCACACCACTGCCCTCTACCCCGGGCAAGAGAGGAAGACTCTGTCTCAAAGAGAGAGAGAGAGAGAGAGAGAAAATAAAAACATTAAATATTTACATAAGAAATCACCATATTGCTCAACAAATATCGACTACTTCCTCAAGATTGTCAAAAAATACCAGACTGAATAAACTTGATATTCATCTAATTATGAAACTAATTTAAAAGTAATATTTTTTTGAAACAAAAAAAAAGAAAAGGAGAAAGAAAGAAAGAGCAAAAAAAAAAAAAAGAAAAAAGAAAAAAAAGAATGAAAGAGAGAAAGAGGAAGAGAAAGAGGGAGAGAGAATGGGATTCTTGTTTTATTGCCCAGGCTAGAATACAGTCTAAAAATGGGTATTAAAAACCTTTTATGCCAATAATTGTGCTTAACAATGGAGACAGGAAGGAATAGGGGATGAAAATAACAAATAAGCAGCCAACCAATATTTTATTTAAACCTGTGAAAT